>LPNX010426679.1:0-57500 GCA_001517045.1 Pseudotsuga menziesii | reverse complement strand
AATAAATAATTGTATAATGCGAAAAAAATTAACAAAAAAATATGCACATCACACTGCATTTTATGTAGATCATGCTCATATATTTTTTTTTTTTTAAATGATTAATGCAAGATTAAATTACTCTACGTGGACACGAGCCAATTATTAGCTTCTTCAAATTTTTAAGGTCACACAGTTCATTAAATGCAAAAATTCACACATTAAATGACATCGGAATATTTTTTAAAAAATATCACTATGAAGCCAACATAATATTCTACAATTTGTTTTCTTACTGCAAGTCAAAATTCACATGGCATATATGCGTTTTGAGGGCTTCTATCTAGCACATGAGTAAAAAATCAGGTTTCATCGCCAAATTTGGCCAAAAAGTGTTACCCATCTTCATGGAATCACCCTTTCTCACTTTGATCTTCCTATGCCTATTAAAGTTTTATATGCATTATTATTATTTTTTGGGTGCACTTTCTCCATCTCCCTTTCATCTTTCATTCTTATACAAGATTCTTAATTAATGTTGTCATAACCCTACTTGAACAAAATCCAACCAATTTTCAAAGGATTTCTAGTGAGGTTTTTGGGGTTTTGAGTTGAAATGGCTAGTTCTATATCCAAACCAATAGATTTTGTATGAAATATGCTAGTTTGATAGAAGGTAGTATGCCATAGTTTAGAACATGAAATTAAATAGGAAAAAGGTAAACCCTAGACCCTAGTAATAATAGGCAATATTTAATTGTAATATTACATTCTTAAAGTAAAAGTATTTTTAAATGGCAAGGTTTTCATTTTCTATAATTTTCTTTAAATTTTTGGCATTACCATAAATTGTTTCTAATATTCATTCTTAAAGTAAAAGTATTTTAAAATGGTAAGGTTTTCATTTTCCATCATTTTACTTAAATTTTTAGCATTACCATAAATTGTTTCACGATATTAGTGTATGATATGGGATTGGCATTTAATCAATCACATCAACCCCTCTCTCTACCATGATGTTGTTTGTATTGAATTTTGAACTCCTCTCTCATGACCTTAATTAAAATGTACCCTTCACTCAATAAAAAAACACTTATTAATCATGGGAAGTTTTTCTAAGTTATTTTGACACTTGGATTAGGAAATCTCATCAAAATTGCAAGGTGTTGACTAATGTCCTTGGATGATCAACTTCAATATTTGAGGTAGAGGAAAGGGATAGAGCCTATAGGAGGGGAGCATAGAGTGCTATTGGTGAATAAGAATCCAATATAGGAAATGATTTTGATTACATCTAGTTATTTGTTGTATCATTAAGTATTTTTGACTATAGAGGCCATTTAAAGTCTCTTTTCTTATGTGTTTTGGGTCAAATATGTTGATTTTTGAGAAAATGTGAACATTTTTGAACTCTAAAGCTTTTATCAATGAAATACTTAACACATGAATCACTGAAACTTTCAATAACACAAAACATTCATCCACAACACACGATGTACCCTCATAAAACCCTCAAAATAATGAGGATGAAAAACCAAACAATTCTTAAGAGTATAATATGATAGATAGAAGAGAATGTATTTTACAAAGATAGTAGATTGATCGATAAGAGAGGATACATAGAAATAGAGAATAGAGATAATCTCTTACAACTTTCCATGTGCACAACATGTTAATAACAAACATGAAACACTGTCATGCAAACTAGGGTGAATGGTTGCATGAGAGTTATGCACCCATGCATTACAATTTCAAATTGTCTTCTTGGAATAATCAATCCTTACATTAAAACCTTCAACATGCATAACTAATGTGTCATTCCTTTCATCTTTGACATTAACTATGGCTTATGTGACATCAGAGTGAACTCATCATCTAACTGAATGTACAAATACTTAGTTAATAGGATAACATAAGTGTCATAGTGCTTTAACTCAAGTGTAGTCACGCAAACACTTAATAATTGAAGTGTCGTATTTTAAGTTTAACTAAAGTATAAATACTTTAGTTGACTATTCATTCTTTCTTAACACTTAGTTAACTATTATTAACTAATTGCATACATTAATATTTCAACTTATGCTTTAACTGATGCACCGATTGAGGCATTCATATTTAACTAAGATTTATAACTACAACTATATAATGTGAGTTCATCGAGTCATCTACATGGGTAATTCAATTTCATTTTTTCTCATTATTCCTTTATTTCTTATCTCTTTATCTTTTATATTTTTGCATGGTCAATATGGGTTAACTTAATTATCTATCATATCATATTATACTCAAAAGAATCGTCACATTTTATGATCATATTATACTCCTCTTAGATCATATATTCGTGTGTTAAAGTAATTCACTCTAGAGGTGAGGAGTCTCTAGAGGAGACTTAATAGATTTATTCATATAGAATGGCCATGGTTAGTAATATATCACATAACATTTTATCCTTCAACATGGAAAGAATCTACCTTTATAACTGGAGGTCCACCCCATGGGTACCCACTATCACTAAGTAATTGCATGATAATCATGACTTGATATTACTCACAAGTCCAACTCTATATTTGGAGTAAGACCTCATAGGGTACCTTCTATGAGAATCATTGACTTGATTTTACCCATAAGTCCGACTTGATATTACTCGCAAGTCCATAACCTTGATATTACTCACAAGACCTTACAACATCACAATCTCAATCATATGAGGATATCTGAATTAATATTACTCACAATTCTCCAACCCTCATATCACTCACAAGAATTTAGTCATCTTTAGGTTCACACTAATGAGTCTACTCCAAGTTATTGAGTCCAACTCAATCTCTCTACCTCAGCATATGAGTCCCAAAATTGGTGCACCAGATTGGCTTGGAGAATGACTTATGATGATATACATTTAACACTCCCTCTCAGCGAGGGAGGCATTCTTTGCCATACCAATATTGTCTTGGAAGTACCTATACTTCATCATAGACAGAGGTTTTGTTAACACATTTGCATTCCTGGAATATGCTCTTTAGTATCAATGTAGTGAAACTTCATCTCAGTAGGTTTTGTAACGTATCACCTTACGTATTTACCTTATTAGATGAATAAATATATTTTTATAATTGAATTGATGATGATATGAATACATAGTCTCTCGACATATATATAGTACATAATAGTGAAGAGTTACATCTCTTCTCATGTCGTTGTTTCATTTAGCATATACAATATTAATAAATTAATCTAATTTATTATTGTATTTACATATTATTCTATTTGGTATGTTACAAGTCATCCCTCCTTAGAATGCTTCGTCCTCGAAGTATTGTTATGACTATATTTCATGCATTTATTGGGGTCTTAATAAGGATCTTCTGATTTTTTTTCCCGCTTTCGATATTTGTACAATGAGTCTTCTATGCTACAATTTTCATAATTGTGGCATTGATATGGGACTCAAAAAAGTTCCCTCTTCTGAATATTTTTTTTGATATTTACATAATGAAGTTGTGTTGGCCTATTGATCTCAAATATTTTGGCAGGTATGGCTATGCCATGACTCTTTATTTGACATATATTTTCTTCATTGATGAATGATGGATCTTTTGGGTTTTCTTCTTTTTCGTCATCGTGATTAGGAACACTTCCACTTTCTTTATTTTCATGATGATACTCCTCTACCTTTTTTATATTTTTCACAATTATTATTGGTATCACTTTATATTCATCTCTATAATGTTGGATATCTTGATCCTCTTTACAATCATTATTGAAATCATGTTTCTTCATGTATGTCGTATCTAACTCTTTGTCTTTGTTACTGTTATTCTCAACTATTGAAATATTGTAACTTCAAAGGATATTCTAGATGTATTTTAGCGATGTAGCCCAAGGGAGATGTTTGCTTCCTTCGTAGGGATGTTATTATTGTAATTGGTCATCATAGAGTCATGAGGCAAATCCTCCATTGTAAGTCGGGTCAATAGTACCCTAATGAATATAATAAAATATTGTTTTGTGATTTCCTAGGTAAAGTCGGCCTAGACATTTTAGTGGGGTCGACTTGATTAGGGTAAAAGTCAATTGACAAAAAGAGTACAAATAAAGGAGTCATGCTTCTCATTTGAAGACAGACTCACTCACTTGTGTAAAGCATAGGAGAGAGAGAGAGAGATACCAACAAGGAGGAGAATATTTGTTTGGGGGTTTTATCTTATACATCTTATACATAGGAAGTTTTGCTGGTTTATGATAAATATTGTGTCTATCTTGTGATTGTGTTTCTTTCAGTCATTATTCATATGATACTGTTGTGAATTTGGATTAAACACTAATGATATATAGCTAAGCATATGAAAAATTAACATGGTATCAAAGCTAGCTTGAATAGAACAACTTTCACAAGGTGAAACTCTCTCTCCTCTCCCTCAGGAAGAAATTAGGGTTTCTACAAAGTTTGGAATGTTGAAGATCTGCTTGCACAGAAAGTTGTGCCTCCCTAGAGTGCATCTATTGATCCCTGGATCGAATATTTTGGGTGGTTGAATATTTGGGAAATCCAAACCCTAGTTTGGTCTTGAACTAAAAAATTGCAGAAAACCAGAACCATAAATTCTGCAAAAACTGTAACCTTGCAAGTAAGTTTTGAAGGGTGAATATTTGGGATCTCCAGAAACCAAGTGGACTGACCAACTCACCTCAGTCAAGCGCATCTCCTGGTAAGGTCATCTTTTCATTTTGAAAAATTTCAAATTTTAGTGACCTCCTGGATAGGATGGCCCTAAGCACTAAGCTTGAGGACAAACTGGAAGGCATAGAAAACTTCCTAGCATGGAAGTATAGGATTGGTATCATTCTTAGAGAGAATGGTCTTAAGAAGTACAACAAGGATGAAGTTGTAGAATTGAAAGAAGATGAAGCTAAGGAGAAACATGAGAAATACCTAGTTAAGGAAATGAGGATCATTGCTCATTCTATCAAAGATCACTTAATCCATCAAATTTGATCTAAGAATACACCGAAGAAAATGTATGATGCACTTTCTATAATGTATAAGGGAAAGAACATAAACATGAAGATGAATTTGAGAGCTCAATTGAAGGGAACCAAGATGAGCAAAGCGTAATAAATTCAATATTACTTCACAAGGGTATCCTAGTTCAGGGAACAACTAAGTGCCAATGGAGACACCCTTGATGAAGATGAACTAGTTATGACTGATTTCAATGGCCTCACTAAACCTTGGGATTCATTCATACATAATTTGTATGCAAGAAAAGAAAGTATGAAGTTTGACATTCTATGGGAAGATTGCATTGAAGAAGAAGCTAGAGTAGCTAACATAGAAGCTCTACTTAGAGAAGATGATCAAGATCTAGCCATCCATACTAAAAGAAGAAAACAATCAAAATTCAAGAAGGATAGTCATAAACCTCCAAACAAGTTTCAAAATAAAATAGAAAACAATCATAAGAAATATTACTCAAAGTATCAATGCTATAACTGTCATAATATAGGACACCTTGCGAGAGAGTTTCCATCAAAGAAGAACAACAACAAAAGACATCATGCTCATCTATATGAAGATGAGGATGAGGAATAAGAAGAAAGACCTCAAAAGAGACTAACAAAAGAAGAAGATGTACTATTCTCTACACTCTCTGGGTCTGTAACACCTGGAAAATAAACATGGCTTATTGATAGTTGTGCTTCAAAGCACATGATAGGGAAGAAGTAAACTCTATCAAGACTTGAAGAAAATAGATCTCCTCAAAAGGTATCATTAGGAGATGACTATCAATATCCCATCAAATGTATTGGTGAATCAAGCTACAAGCTTGACTCTGGAACTTCCTGTTAGCTGGAATATTTCACCTCCAGCGAACAACAAGGTGTTCCACTGGTCTGAATGGTTCAGATCCAAAACACATAGAGGACAAAGGTTGAAGACTCTCCCTAGACGCCATAGATATCTGGAATACAAGGATTTGATAGTCCACTTGTGTACTTGCAATCAATCTCAACATGAAACAGATCAAAGCAACCCAAATATGATCTACTAATCTATGCTAGTGACTAAGGAATCTAGCAACATATATGCGAAATCATAACAACAACAACATATGTGGGACAGAAATCAACTTGCATTAATGAAATATGAATAAGTTTACAACCAAGACTTAGTGTTGACATGCATCTCCATGAAACCAAATTCTCATCCCCAAAAGCTCTGACTCTAGCTCTCTATGTTCTCTCCAAATGATCTTGGGCCAAGGATCAATCCAACAGCATAACAATACCTTCAATGTTCTCCCCCTCAACCATGGCCATAAGCTTGTATTTATAAGGCTAGATGGATAGGATAGGTTGAGAGATTTGTGGGTGAGGTGGCCTCCAAGATCCTAGGATGGGGGATCTCGAGCTCAACTGACCCACTACAGTAGGGATAAGGGATATCTCGAGGCTTATCATCTAGAAGCCTCGAGAAGCTTCTCTTTTCCCTTTTTACCTAGGGTACCGCATTTTTCCTTCAGTGACAGAGCAGTTCTGGTAATAACTGCTTATGGACTAAGCGCTATAAGCAGTGGCACCTCTTATGGGAAACAGAGTATGGGTGGTGTGAACAAGGGTACCGTTCCTGGATAAGGGGCATGCGTGGTGCTGGGGATTTTCATGTAAGATTGATGAAAAAACATTTAGTTTCCACTCCAGAAGCTAGGATTCAGGGAAAATAGGTATGTCAAATGTCTTATCACATGATGGTGACAGGATTTTGGTATAACAGGATGCCCCCCAAAGCATGAGTCTTATAGGGATACGATAAACGAGAGCTTTGAGAACAAGTCATTGCCAAGAGATGAAAATGTTGGCTCGATCGGAGCATGTCATCAAGTAGGCATCTGTAGTACATCAGCATGTTGACTCATAGACACAAGTAACCAAACTCATAGCTGCAGACCGATACAAGGAAGATCTATGAGTGGAATAAACAAGCATGGCTACTAGAATACAGCGTAGATCCATGTGATAGAAGGCACAAACTTGGACATAGATACCAGACATACAACATAGATCTATGTCATATAGACGAAAATTTGAGCATAGCCACGACCATACAAATGTGGATCCATTCTAGATATACAAAACTCCATCGCAACCCGGGGAAAAGCAATGAGCGCTTTAAACAAATGCCCAGGGTCTTCATCTCGTATTCCACAAAATACGATTCTATCCATGTGATTACAATGATCTGAAGTCGAACATGGTAGAAACCACTTGATTAGACTGACTCAAAGATACTAACACAAAGACTGTGTAGACTGCAGAGGTAAGAATTCTTCAAATCCCCTTTGAACATTGGGCGACACGACAAAAAGACTTGGTAGCATGACTAGACAGGATAGATACACAATGCAACAGTGGACAATGCATTCTTTTGAAAGACTCAAAGGATTGACATGAATCATGAAAGTGGATCGTCACGGAGATCAGCTGAATACCCAATTGACTGACATGATTGTGCAGACAAGTGCCATGTTCGAAGGTAACAACAAAGAACTGCCATTATTTGCAAGATGATTCCCTTCCCATTTCCCCCATCATGATTGATGAGTGCCTCTTTTCGGTTTTACGAGTTCAAAGAGGGTAACAAACACTTGATATAGCTTGTCAGAAGACAAGTCCAGACTCATATGTTTTACAAACCTGAGAGAGGAGGGGTTCTATCCCAAAACGGGTCTCTCAATGTTTAATTTAATGAGTCCACTGAAAGAAAACTCAGTATAATTCATGTTTAGAGAGTCTGAACGAATACGGAAGAAGACTCCAAAGGGGCCCTTTTTCGTATGATTTAGTCTCTAAGGCCCGAAAAAGTGTAAAATCATACTTTAGAGAACTCTTCCTGTCATGATTGGATGGAGTGATCCTTTTTCGTAAATAATCCTATCCGAACCCAAAAATATATAACCTACCATCGAACGGACGACTCTTCAAATACTTTAACGAGCGTGATGAAGACAAGATCGCTCGACGATCTTTTCGTATTTAGGGAGCCTGAAAAGGGTTTAAAGAGAACTCCATGAGGTTTCTTTACACAATGTCACTTTTTACGAGCTTGGAAATATTCGGAAACGGACTCGACTATCTTTTCATGTTTAAGGAGTCTGAAAAAGAGGTGAAAAGAGGACTCCGTGATGTTTCTTGACACAACGTTGTATTTTACAAGCCTAGAAAGAAACTTGAAATGGACTTGGAACTTTGATACTAGATTTTAACGAGCGTGACAAAGTGTCGTAATAAACGCTCGATGACCTTTTCCGTTTTACGAAAGTACGAAAAATACATAAATGAACTTCCCAAAGCTTTTTACTAGAGTTCCCTTATCCTGCAGACGACTTAGCAACAAGTGTTAAATGTATTCAAAACCAACATTAAGGGATTACGACAAATAGACTCAGACTAAAACATGATTTTATATCAAAACTATAGTAAGTCAGACCCAAAAAATGTCTATATAAGTCAAGTAAATAGTAAAAAATAAAAACATTTCACTATTTACCTCTAGCAGAGAGCACTTGGAGCATTTTCTAGCCAGATCTTTCATAGCTGATACTGGGAGTTTCCACCATTCGTTTTCAGCCTCGTCAGTTTCAGGTAACAGCTAAGACCCTTATCTTTCATTTCATAGCTTATATTTTGAGATTTGGTGGGGTTTTAGGCTTAAATGGCGAGCCCTAAAACTCATAATGTGGGCACCACGGGTACCCCTTGCGGGATACGCGGTTCCACACTAGAACCACGTCGATAATACAGTGGACAGGTGATGCCATCGCCTATCTCCAAAGGGGCACAGGTGGTGCCGACTGTAAATAAGTTAAACAAATTATATGGGCAAATAATACTCATTCTTTTGATTTGCAATGACTCAAGGATGATCTTAATGCATACCATTGTTGTTTTTGGCAGGTCTAGGTGACTAAAAATATGGTGATATGGAAGGAAAGAACACATGATAACGAGGATGTTGCTACTGAAAGAAATGCAGTTTTCATTGCCGCACTTCGAGACTGTGGGATCCTGAAGTTTTTCTGGACCCCAAGCATGGTGTCCCATGAGATATTACTGGAACACATACTGCAGATGTGGAATCCAAAACAACAGTATTTCGAGGTAGGGGCACATATACTTACAGTGGAGGTAGAGGATATCTACTTCCTGATTGGCCTATCGAGACGAGGTGCCCCCATCTCACTAACAGGTTCTCGTGGTGGGGACATTACTACCAGAGAGCTTATAGATCGACATTGTGTACCAGGAACAGGTACATCAGGGAAGAAAATCCCCATCAGGGCAGTGACAGACAGGGCTCTACAGATCATTCTGTTCACCATGCAGAGGGTGGCAGGTAGTCAGGGTTTGCACTAGGCTTCTAGGGCACATATGTTGTACGCCCTAGAGGCCATGGCACCTACGGTGTTCAACTGGGTGGAAGCTATGCTTCCAATATTCAAGGATCAGCTGACTAAATGTCGATAGGGAGAGCTAAAGTAGTTCAGCTTTGGTTCCATCTTAGCCTACTTCTTCTTTGAGTGGGTCCCACAGATGAGGCCCTAGGTGACTTTCTAGAGTATGAGAGCATGGGACCCCCGTATGCTGAGGTGGGTCCAGGTCATGGCTTGCATAGGAGCGGGTAGGGGTAGAGTGAAGTTTGGTGATCCATTCTTTAGATGGTTACGGGATCAAATGCTTATGGTCGAGGACTATGCCTATGCAGGCACAAACTTCATAGGAGATTCTGACCTACCACTCCCACCTAGAGGGCAATGGGGTGAAATTGGTAAGAAGCAAGAAACCCTAAAATGGACAATGTTTTTATGTTTTATATTTTTTATGATATGTGACGAGACCTGTTTGTTCTCATGCATATGTTGGAGCAGCAAGGCCTGGAGGAGCATCTCCATTAAATAGGCGAGCAGGAGCTCGCTTCGTACCATGGGGTGATGATATCACTAGGGAGATGGAGGATAACCTAGAGAGGTTGACTCTAGACATTCCAGATGCTGACATAGATGACCTCCCGACTAGATATCAGAGATCTACAGCGGGAGTAGTGGGCCGATTTAGCAAGCTACTACGTAGGGTGGCTCGAGTAGTGATGTGCTATCATGAGCACCATTAGTGTATGAGACATGTATACTGAAAGATGATAGCTTCAGGATTTTGTATGATGGTTTTTCCTGAAATCCTACGTGCTTTAGATGAGGTCTCGAGACCGATTTTTTTGTAAAACTTTTTCGTATATATATATATACAGACTTTTACATGGTGTTTATATGTTTCAAATGGACAATGATTTTCTATGAGTTGTATGTGTCTTTAAGTGTTATTTACAATGGACCATGTTTGATTTAACATCATGAATGGGCAATATGCCAATATAAGATGTAATTAGCCAATGAGTCAGCAACTACATTATGTTCCCTAGGGATATGCCTATAAGTAATATTTTCAAATGCTCTTTCTAACAAACGCACTCTCCAAAAGCAGCGGAGGAGTACCGGGTTCCTAATGGTGTAGAAATGGTTCAAATGGTGAACCACAAGCTGTGAGTCCATCAAGACTACTAGATCACGAACATCCTAGGAGGTAGCTTCAGTCAGAAGACCGATGACTGCTTCATACTCGGTGATGTTATTAGTAGCGGGACCTAAACAAACCACTCCTGAAATGACAAAATCTTCAGCTGGGGAATAGAGAACCTATGTAGCCGAGGCTAGATTCAAGGTGTGGTGGCAAGCACCATTAGCGAAACCGTAGAAAGCCATCTGCACGACCAAAACATGGTATAAACAGATGCGGACACTAAAACTCAAAACCATCTTGAAAATACTAAAAGCACACTGAAAGTCAATCAATATACATATATACAAGATACTATCCAAGAAAACCTAGGCATAGTACCTTTTCAGGTACAACCCATTACGAGGTTGCCCCAAAGGGATTCCATCATAATCAACTAAATCGTAAGCTCCTTTCTCTAACACCTTAGAAATAATGAAAGGTCCATACCACATGGACTCGAACTTACCCTTCCCTAGTTTGTCATATCTCTAGTCATAAGTCAATACTAGGTCACCCTTGTTGAAAACACGATGCTAGACAGATTTATCGTACTGCGCCTTGACGCGTTTCTTATGTACCTCATTAGCCAAGGAAACATCTTTGCGAGTCTCATCAAGGTTATTCAAGTACCAAAATCTCTCTTCCTCTGTGGAAGTGTCTGGGAGAAGTTCGACGGCAAGTTGTAAAGATGGAATCTGACATTGGATCGACAAGACAAATTCAAGTCCATAGACAAGTTGGAATGGCGTGAAACAAGTAGTTATTTTCATAGAAGTTCGATAAGCCCAAAGAACGGAGAAAAGGACGAGGTGCCAATTGGATTTATGATCTCCAACCATCCGACGAAGCATAGTTTTCAAAACCTTATTAATGGCCTCTACTTGACCATTAGCTTGCGGATAATACGGTGTAGAGTTTTCATGGCGAAAACCTAGCTTGGAACTCAATTCCTCCATCATCTGATTACGGAAATGGGATCCATGATCAGTAACGATGGACTGCAGAACTCCAAATCTAGCTATGATATGATTGAACAAGAAGAGAGTGGTAGTCTTACCATCTTCTGCATATGTAGGCATGGCCTCAGCCCATTTTGTGAAATAATCCATGGCTACGATGATGTAACCATGCCCCCCGACTGAGGTAGGCTTGCAATGCATGAAGTCAATCCCCCATTTGGCGAATGGGCCAACGGTAATGACGGGGTGGAGCGGAGTAGGATGGGTGCACTTTTTACAATAAAAATGTTGACAAGGTGGGCATTTCTTAACAGCCTCATGACAGTCTTTGAAGATAGAAGGCCAAAAATAGCCGACATGAAGGATTTTCTAGGCTGTAGCCATCCTAGATAAATGACCGCCACATGCTCCAGAATGGCAATCATTCAACACGTGTTCAACCTCCTCATGGGTGAGGCATCGTCGAAGAATGGAGTCAACCCCACGTCTATACAAGGTATCATTCAAGATAAGATAGTATTTTGCGTGGTGATGGATACGACAATGATCATCATGAGATAAATGCGGTTGAAAACATTGGGTTTGGAGATAAATCAACAAATATCCATACCAAGGATCAATAGTGCTAATCAGGAACAAGAATTCATCCGAAAATGAATCACTGGGCTCAGATTTCATTGTAGCACAGGGAAGATCACACATGAGCTCTTCGAAAACCAAGGATTTCTTTGATGTGGCCTTGGAAAACTCCATATTGAACTCCTAAAGGATGACGATCCAATGGGACTACTTTCCCACAAGCACCTGACGAGTCAGAATGTAGTACATCGAGTTCTGTTCTGCCAATACAGTGGTAGTGCGAAGTAGAATGTAGTGATAGAACTTTTGTACAACAATGACTGTGGCCAATGCTAACTTCTCCACATGTGAATAATGGGTTTCAGAATCGATAAGGTTCTTACTGGCATAATAAATCACATGCTCCTGACCGTGGAGATTGTCCAGCACTAAAACCATGGCGATGGTAGTAGCAAAGGCAACAATATACAAGAGAAGGTCCTCTGATTAATCCGGGGGGTGTATCACAAGTGAATGAGTCAGAGCATGCTTAAGATTATCAAAGGCGCATTGGGCCTGGTCATCCTAGAAGAATGGAGTATTCTTCTTGAGGAGACACATATAACCGTGTGTTTTCTCTGCGAAATTGCACACGAAATGACGGAGAAAGTTTTCCTTCCCCTACAAACTTTGGAGTTCAAAGAGGTTGGTTGGGGCTGGTAGATCAAGAATGGCGGCAATATTCAAAGGATCGATCCGGATGCCATATTTGGATACCACAAAGCCAAGAAGACGTCCCGTCTCAACGCAAAAAACACATTTATGCGGATTGAGCTATATATTATAATGACAACATCTCAGGAATATTTCTCTGAGATGACCATGGTGGTCCTCTCATCGCTGTGAATGAGTAGGGAGGTCGTACGGTTCAACAATATGTTTAATGTCGTGAAACGCATAGGACATCGCACGCTGGAAGGTGGCTCTAGCATTTTTCAAGCCAAAAGGTAACTTCTTATACGCAAAGGTTCCCCATGGGAAAATGAATGCCATCTTATGCTGATCGGAGGGCAATATCTCAATCTGATTATAGCCAGAGAAGCCATTCATGAATGAAAAGATGACACTTCTAGCATAGTTGTCGATAATCTAATTGATGTGTGGGGTAGGAAAGTTGTCCTTGGGACAAGCTTTATTTAAATCCCTAAAGTTGATGCAGACTCTAATGGTGCCCTGCTTTTTATTGACAGGGACAATGTTCGATACCCATTCCATTAGAGGTACATGATAAATAAAACCAGCTTTCAGAAGTTTCTCAATATCAGCTTTAATAGCTGCAGCCTTTCGAGGATGGGCTTGCCTAAGTTTCTACCTGACAGGTTTAGTCATGGGATAAGTTTTAATTTTGTGGACCACAATGGAAGGGTCAATCCCCGGAATCTCTTCATAGGACCAGGAAAAAATATCATGGAATTCCTTAAAAAGCGCCTTATATGCTTTAGATTCATCTGTGGAGTAGTTCTTCCCAACATGAACGTGCTCAATAACATCAGGCTTGGCTAATATGTCAATTGGGTTCGTCTAAGTAATGTTGCAAAGGTTTCCTTTAGAATCTGTATCTTGCAACAATATACGAATTTGTGGAATGTGGACAATATCAGTAGGAAACAAGGATGCAAAATCATGGCTACCTGAACTGGTATTGGGGAGGAACATGGATCTATGATGGTGATCCTCCCAAATGGGCTCATCCGTATTCATGATCTCCATAATGGACTCATCGGAAGGAAAAGTCTCAGAGAGATAATCTAGAACCGGAAGAGAAGGTTCTAACCAATACGGTAAATGGTAAGGATCCGAAGCCACTAGATGAAGGTCATCAGTGTGATCATTGAAAAAAGTTTGAATGGTGTCATACATAGCTTCATGAGGACTCAACGAGGTGGACTCAACAACATTTTTTCCCTTAGGCTCATAATCAAATGAGGCGATCATATGTACTGTCGCGGTATCCGTGCTAGGAGGAGTAGATGGAAAAATCCCCATAAGGGATGACTCCTTCAGTATGCCTACCCCAATCGACTGGTAAGGAGGAGGGGACTGGCCTAACATGGGGATGTTATTAGTCGTGGAGGTAGTAACATCCGGCATACAGAAATCAAGCTGATCAATAGTGACAATTCTCCCTAGATGCAGGAATTGGACTGTTCAAAATACTGTTGAAGCAACAACAGTCATGGCATAGAACCAATTCCTTCCTAGAAGGAGGTTGTAATCTAAAGGGGCATCTACAACTTCTACTTGGATGGAAATGGTTTTTCCCCCCATCTTGACCGCGAGGGCTGATATGAGACCATGGGGTTGAAAACCCCGTCCATCAAAGGCTTTAAGGGTCGTAGGTGATGTGACAATCTCGGGAGAGCCAAGAGATTTCCAACAAGTCAGAGATAACACCAAGGTCGAAGCTCCTTCATCTAGTACCGTTCGAAATACTTTCTTTCCCACTACTTTCATAATGATTTGAAAAGAAAGTTTATGTGGTAATCTAGGTTTATAGTTCTCAACATTGAAATGAATTAAGTTAGTGTTATCCGGGTCTACAGCTCCAAAAGCTGTCAACAAGTTCTTGCGCTGTGTGGGGCAACTTGGATTACTTCTAGGGTAGACATCGCACAAGGTGCCTGAGAGAGATCTTCAACCACATTATAGAATTGAGCAGCTCGGGCACTAGGATTAAAGATAGCCTTTCGAAGAGTACTCTTTGGTGGGCGCAAAATCATGTCGAGGGTAGGTTTCTCGATAGATAAAGGGACAATAGACGAGGATTCCAGAGAACTAGCAGAGGGAGCTTTCCCTGAAGAAGATTTATCTTCTTTCTTATATGTGGGTTTATCATAATTTTGGCTTCAAGTTTGCAGATGGATGGTATCTGAGGACATTGTACGAATTTCCTCGGATGAAATAGAGTTACCTTGGTTAGACATGTGGTCTTACCAGTTGTTGTTGAGAAGGAAAGGGATCCGTAAGTACTGTAGGTGCAGTATTAGACTTCAAAAACTGGGAGATTCCATCTCGACGGGGACACTCCTTTGAAGAATGGTCACCACCGCATAACAGACAGGGATATTTAGCCTTCATTTTCCCTTTGTCATTGTCATTATTGGTTGGTCGTGGGATCTCCTGTTGGTTTCTAGGTTTTTTATTTCTATTTTTACCTTTCTTTTTATTTCCGAGGTTTGAGTACTTTGAATAGAATTGACCTCAGTGGAAACCTTAGGAGTTGAAGGAGTAGCAGTTTGGGTTTGCTTGGTAGGTTTCGCTGTGGACGGGGACTGGATTGAACCAACAACCCCATCAACAGGTACTTCTACTGGTGGCTTCGCATGGTCAGTGCTGGGGAGAGGACTTTAAGGAATCAGGTCATAAAGAGTTCCAAATTGGGAATAGACCAAGTCTAGGTAACGACACTTCCCATAGCTACATCTTGGGAAATAGGAGGCAACAACAACTTAGTGAACCAATCAGCTAACAACTGATCTGGAATAGGGGCCTTAATAAGCCTTCTCCACCTTCTCCACTCATGAATGTGATCAGAAATGTGGGTGGAGGTGTTCTGTTGCAGAGAATTTAAAAGTTTAGTGCCCGTTTCATAACAAATAGGGAGTTGAAAGTGTGTAAGGAACACGGTTACCAATGAGCCAAAATCCACAAACGAATGTTGTGGGAGTTCAATGTACCACTTCGCGGCCATACCGGTTAAATTTCCTTGAAAGAGTCGTAACCGAACATAATCATCCATGAGGGAGTTCGAAGAACACCATAAATGAAAATTCATGACATGGTTTTATGGATCTTCACCCTGCTTTCCATAGAATTTTGGAATATCCGATGCTAACTTTACTGGAATGGGAGGCCAGGAGGGATTGTGTCGAATGGGATCATTAATCAACTTGGACAAATCAGGCAAGTCCAAAGTTGCTAGGAAAGGTAACTGTCTATTAGGTTGCATATACTTGTAATATTGATATGGCATATAATTACCAGTAGGACCATAGGTAGACTGATAAATAGGTCGCTGTGAGGAAGAACCACCGGAAGATCCGCCCACAGGGGGTTTATTTTTGGAATTAGGACCACTAGGACCACTAGGGCCTCCAGGAGGAGGACTGTCAGGGCCACTGGGACCACCAGGGCCACCAGGACCACTAGGAGGCGGACCACCAGACCTTTCGGAGCCTCCAGGAGGTGGTAAACCTCTAGAGCCACCGGAACCACTGGGTGGAGGGCCACCGAACCCTCCAGGGCCAGAAGGAGGAAAGCCACTAGGTCCCCTGGGACCACTAGGACCACTAGGACAATAAGGAGGAAAGTTGCTAGATCCTCCTGGACCATTAGGTCCCCTAGGGGGAGGACCTCCATAAGGTGGTCCTCCCGCACCTCCAGTAGTATGTATAGGTATCCCTCCCATAGCTGGCATGTAAGACCAGTTGGGTTTCCCCCATGGTGTAAAAGTGTTACTAGGGTATGGAATTACAACATAAGGCGTTTCTGTAGGATTAGATGGATGATTACCTATAGGTATTTGATAACCATAACCTCCAGAAGACTGAACAATAATAGGTTGTGCCCCCAAGGGCTGACCTGAACTGGATGGGGGATTTACCACATTAGTATGGGTGGGAGGGACATAAAATGTAGATGGTTCTATGTTAGAGGTCTGTCTTTGACTAGCAACAATTCTGGTGTTAGATAACGTAGGTCATGCTGGGGGTTTCCCCCCGTCATTAGAAGGTACTAACAAAACGGGAATTGAAGGTTGAATCTGAGGTGTAGAAGACCTGGGAAGATTAGGGATAGACATAACATGAGAGGTGATAGGGGTGGTATCTTGAACTGGGTTGCGGGGTGTCAATGGATGATCTATAATCGGTTCAATGGGTCTCATAGATTCGGTGAGTGAACGATATCCCCTAGGAACAGATTTGGACCTTTGTAGTGTTGGACCTAAGATGTCATCTATCTGCCTATCGATCTCCTTCACGCGGAGAATGGAAGAACAGTATTGCCTACGTTCTTCTTCAATTTTAGAAGAGATTCCACGGGTTCCAAATGAAGCAATGGCTTGACCTATAGGGGTTTCCCAAAATGAAGCATTGGGACCAAAATCCGGGCGAGCAACATCATCAACACATCCTTCCATGGGAGAATGGAACAATGAATCTTCCCGAGAAGGTTGTTGGACCAAGGGAGGTGAGTGTGAAGAATATGGTACTCCACTTTCCACAACCACATTATCTCCTACATGGGAGGTGGTAGCATCTTCTTGGTCAATAGCTTCCATAGGATTTTCTCCTACACCAGGAATAAAATCAGGTGGAAAGCCCCGTACTCTTCTAGACTGTCTTAACTCAGCTAGTTTGTACAGTTCCTATCTAACCTAGAGTCTGAAAATCTAGAAAACACACCAAAATACTTCCCTACACAAACTATAGGTCAAAACAAGCAGACTTAAAATGACAGGAGGAGTTCAAAAGTTAGGTCTCTCACTAGGATTGTCAAGAAGGTTCCACTCGTGATATACCTCGAGGGTACGTGCATAGTAATCTCCCCAAATGTTGTTTTCGGTGTATGGCTCCAAACAAGACGGCCAAAGGGATTTTCTCAGATGGATAAGGTATCCTAGTGGGGTCTCCTGATATACTCAAGGTACGTGGGAGCTCGAATCGGTAGTAGTGCTGTCTAATGCATAACCATACACAAGGGGCCTTCCGATATACAATCGAGTACGTGAAGTACCTTTCTATATACCTCAAGTGTACGTGAAAGGCCGTTCGATATACTGACGGTACGTGGAAGAACCACGCTATTCCCAAAATGCAATGTTGACAAATAACAACAGCTCCTACGCTTAACGACGCCTGAACACGTCTCTAACCTATCACTCAAGTTACTACGTAAATTTTAACCTACAACTACCATTAATTTTAACTTGTACGTTTAGGTGAATGCATGATGTTTTGATAGAAAAGTAAAACCATGCAGTATGCTTATGCAAATGTTCACTTTACCGTTTAGTATGCCTACTTACGGGAGGGAAGAGAGTGTTTTATTTTTGTTTCAAAACCAAAAAGACTTCCAAACAACAGTCATGAACATCAAATCAAAGATAAGCAAACACTTTTACAAAATTGATTTCTTCTTTTCGAAAACAAATGAGAAGGGTGAGGATCTCTTTGCCTATAATAAAAACAAAAGGCACACCTACATGCAAATGCACTCTATCTTTTCAAATTTCTCAAAAACATAAGCAAATCTAACTTAAAACTACCATTTTTTTTTAAATTTTGATCGAGATAGTCCTAGATGCATGAGAGATGGAAGATCAAGAAGGTCCTGAAAGCTTGCAAAGCCAATCAGAAAACTCAAATCCAACGCTCAAAGATGATGTCCTAGTCTCAGTCAAAACTTTTCTTTTTTGAAGGAAGGAAAGAGAAATTTACTATGCAAGTAAGAAATGAAACCTAGAAGCTAATCTAGTGTTCTTCTTTCAATTTATGCAACGAAAAGAGATTTCAATAACACCCCAAAATTTTCAAAAAACAAGGAATCCTTCTTTAAACACAACCAATCAAGCATAGAAGAGGATGAACAATAAAAAAGACTTAAACAAACTTTTGAAATTCCACTCAAATCAGTCTTAAACCATCAAATCAGTAAGCCACACACATCAGATTCAGTAACACAAGCTTGATGACAGAACTGAAAGCAATCAAAATCCAAATTTTTGCAAAGAAAAATGAGGAAAAAGTGTTTTGGGATGATGCCTACCTAGCGCCGCGCTTCGGAGGTGTTTGACAGAGCATTTCCAAGACAACACCACTCCTGGAAAAGGAGTTACAGGCGGTGGCACCGCTCACTGCTCACTTTGTTCAAGCGGTGGCATCACTCCTCGTACACAACATGGGCGCGGTTCCCTGTAGATGGACAAAACAAAAAAAAGAACGATGGATCAGATCAGAAAATACCAGATCAAGGAAAATACTGATGAATTGAGTATGGAAATAGAGCATAAAAGACCGAAATGACTCATATCTAAACGGATCTGGAAATTTCAAACCCAAATAATGCAAGTCAGAAAGCAGATCTGACTGAAGAGAGTTAAAGAAAACAAAGCCTGGATTCGGACAAGAGTTGCAGACTAAGGAAGATCAGAACAATTGATATGCATGCTCCCCAACAGAGTCGCCAGATTTGTTAGCTGGAATATTTCACCTCCTGTGGACAGCAAGGTGTTCCACTGGTCTGAATGGTTCAGATCCAGAACAAATAGAGGACAGAGGTTGAAGACTCTCCCTAGACGCCGTAGATATCTGGAATACAAGGCTTTGATAGTCCACCTGTGTACCTGCAATCAAGCTCAACACGAAATAGATCAAAGTAACCTAAATATGATCTACTAATATATGCTAGTGACTAAGGAATCTAACAACATATATGCGAAATCATAACAACAACAACATATGTGGGACAGAAATCAACTTTCATTAATGAAATATGAAGAAGTTTACAACCAAGCCTTAGTGTTGACATGCACCTCCATGAAACCAAATTCTCATACCCAAAAGCTATGACTCTAGCTCTCTATGCTCTCTCCAAATGATCTTGGGCCAAGGATCAATCCAACAGCATAACAGTACCTTCAATGTTCTCCCCCTCAACGATGCCCATAATCTTGTATTTATAAGGCTAGATGGATAGGATAGGTTGAGAGATTTGTGGGTGAGGTGTCCTCCAAGATCCTAGGATGGGGGATCTCGAGCTCAATTGACCCACTACAGTAGGGATAAGGGATATCTCGAGGATTATCATCTAGAAGCCTCGAGAAGCTTCTCTTTTTCCCTTTTTACCTAGGGTACCGCGTTTTTCCTTCAGTGACAGAGCATTTCTAGTAATAACCGCTTATGGACTAAGGGCTATAAGCGGTGGCATTGCTTATGGACAACAGAGTATGGGCGGTGCGAACAAGGGTACCACTCCTAGATAAAGGGGCATGCGCGGTGCTGGGGATTTTCATGTAATATTGATGAAAAACCATTTAGTTTCCACTCCAAAAGTTGGGATTCAGGGCAAATAGGTATGTCAAATGTCTTATCACATGATGGTGACATTATTTTGGTATAAATATTCCATGAAGATGAAGGAAGTACTATATGTACTGGGCTTGAAAAAGAACTTACTTTCCATCTCATCACTAGATAAGAAAGGATATAGAGTTTATTTTATAGATGGACAAGTACTCATGTGTTCCAAAGGAAAGACACTTGAATATAATGTGGTCATTGGTGAAGAAGAAGGAGGACTGTACAAAATCAAAATGCATCCAGAGACAACCCTTGTCCATGAGACTACTAGCTTCAAATCAACTACAAATCACTACCCTATGTGAGAAAAGTGGTAACATGGTTACCAAATCCAAAGATTGATCATGAAGGAACTTGTAAAGGATGTGCAAGAGGAAAGAACATCAAGAATACCTTTCCAAAAAGTGAAACAAAGACTAAAGGTACATTGGAATTAATTCATTTCAATGTATGTGGTCCTATGCTATCCACATCTTTAGGTAGATATGAATATTATGTCACCTTTATTGATGACTATTCAAGAAAGACATGGATATACTTCTTGAAGACCAAGAGTGAAGTGTTCAGGAAATTCCAGGAATTCAAAGCCTTAATATAGAACTATTCAAAAACAAGAATCAAGACACCAAGATTAGACAATGGTGGAGAATATACTTTAAAATAATTTGAAGCATTCTGTGAGGAAGATGGACTCAAGAGGGAACTAACCACTCCTTGAAATCCTTAACAGAATGGTGTTACAGAAGGAAATAATAGAACCATCATGGAAGCAGTGAAAACATTGATTCATGACCAAGACCTCACCATGCAGCTATGGGCTAAAGCAACAAGAATAGTTATGTATGTGTAGAATATATTATCTCATAGTACTCTTGGATTCAAGACTCTTGAAGAAATGTATACATGAAAGAAACCTAAAGTGAGCCATCTCATGATATTTGGATGTCTAGTATATGTACATATTCCAAAAGAGAAGAGAACAAAGTTGGATCCTTCTGGAAAGAAGGGAATATTTGTTGGATACTTTGAAGTATCTAAAGCCTTCAGGATATACATTTTAGGATTCCATCATATAGAGATTAGTAGGGATGTAATATTTGATGAAGAGACAAATCTTAAGAAATCGAGAAGGTGTTATCTTGAAGAAGTACATGAAGATGAGGTGCCTCCTTGAATAAAGAAGTTGAACCCTGTCCTGAAATAGTGGCATCTGAAGATCATGATATGCTAGAACCATAGGATCCCCCTACTATGGATATATCTCGAAAGAGAAAAATTGCTTGGGTAAGAGAAATCATACAAGAAGAAGAAAAGTATGGAGCTCTATAAGCCTCCACAAGAACAAGCAAGGGATCAAAGCCATTATCTAGTTATGTAGCTTTGTCGTGTGACCTTATAGATCAAGAAGCCACCAGCTACAAGGAAGTTGCACATAAGAAAGAGTGGGTGGAATAAATGAAGAAGAATACCAGTCAATAATGAAGAATGATTTTTAGGATATAGTACCCAAAACAAAAAACAAAAGTGTGGTGTGTTTGAAATGGATCTACAAGATAAAACATGTAGCTAATGGAAGTATTGAAAAATACAAGGAAATATTTATGGCTAGAGGATTCTCTCAGAAAGAGGGGATTTATTATGAAGAAACATTTTCTCCAGTAGCAAGGTAGACTTCCATCAGAACCATCATGGAACTTGCTTCCATGATGAAGTGGTATCTACACCAGATGGATGTAAAGGCAACCTTCCTGAATGGTATGGTTGAGGAAGAGGTTTACATCGAACATCCACAAGGATTTGAAGTCGAAGAAAGAGTGACCGATGTATGTAAGATGAAAAAGGATATGTATGGACTGAAGCAAGATCCTAGAGCTTGGTATGGTAGAATAAATATCTTATTAACAAGATTGGGATTTACCAAAAGTTAAGTTGACCCTAACCTTTACATGGATATTATGGATGATGAACCTGTCATACTATTGATGTACATGGATGATCTATTTCTGACTCGAAATGAGGAACAAATCATAGAAAGAAAGAAGAAGTTAGCTGAAGAATTCGAGATGAAATATCTTCGATTGATGCATTATTTCCTCGGGCTGGATGTGTGGCAGATCCCATAAGGAATCCTTCTGAACTAGGGAAATTATGCAATACAAATCTTGGAAATATTTGATATGTTGGATTGTAAATCCATGGCCACACCCATGAAGACCAACCTGAAATTGATATCTGATGAATCATCAGAGTTAGTGTATATGACTTAGTACAAACAAATTATTGGGTCATTAATGTATTTGAAGATTACAAGGCTAGATATATGATTTTCTATGAACACCTTAAGTTAGTATCTAGTCAAACCTAAACAGGTTCACCTGATAGATGCAAAAAATGTGATAAGGTACCTAAAAGGAACAATAGAATTTGGACTATACTATGTTAGAGATCATGAATACATATTGTATGGATATACGGATTCAGATTGGGATAGAAGTGCTGCAAATATAAAGAGCACCTCAGGTGGATCTTATTTTCTGGGATCCACCATGATCTCATGGTTTAGTAAGAAACAATCCATTATTTCTCTCATCACAAATGAACCAGAGTACATAGAATCTTGATTCGCTAGTTGTGAAGCAATATGGCTTCAGGAACTGATGTCATGTCTATTTGACATGGAGTTGGATAACATAGTAATTATTTGTGACAACCATAGTTGTATAAAGATGATAGATAATCCCGTGTTCCATTATAAATCAAAGCACATGAAATTCAATACTTTTATATAAGGGATATGGTACAAAAGGGAGCTATAAATATTCAGTATATGAGTATCGATGATAAAGTTATTGATGTGCTGACCAAGCCTCTATCATGAGTAACGTTTGAATATTTTCATGACAAGATTGGCATAGTTAGAAAACACTTTCCTCGCAAGGAGGAGCAATGATGATACTACAAACTTTCCTTACAATAAGGAATGATGAAGATATGCACTCTCTTCGAAAAGGAGGAACTAGTCAAAGATATGAACTCTCCTAGGAAAGGAAGAATAGGTCGAATATATGAACCCTCCTCAGACAAAGGGGGAGCTGGTTGATGATATGGATCCTCCTTGGAAAGGGGAAGTGATTATAAGACTTTCATTGATAATGGGATGACAGTAAAAATCTAGTATGAAAGATGGTAAGTATGCATGTAGATAATGGCAAGGTGCTACATTCACTTGTGGATGATAGTATCCTCTCTTGAGGATGGTCTTACAAAAATAACAATTTGTTCCTGAGAGTGGTCCTTACTAGCTAAGGATGGCCCTGCAGATGTTACTCTCACATGGAGGGTGTATCCACATTCATTTGTGGATGCCGTATAATAACAGTCGCTTAGGAGTGGTCCTAGCTTTGAAACTGAGGATGCTCTACCATGAGGCCTTACAGATGATAGGGCCTGCATTTTGGTGCAGTCGAGATCTGCCTTGTAGCCGTTACTCTCGCATGGAGAGTGTAACCACATTCATTTGTGGATGTCGTAGAATAACACTCGCTTAGGAGTGGTCCTAGAATTGAAGATGAGGATGCTCTATGATGAGTCCTTACAGACAATAGGGCCTACATTTAGGTGCAATAGATATATGTCTTGTAGATGTTACTCTCATATGGAGAGTGTACTTACATTCATTTTTGGATGTCGTAGAATAACACTTGCTTAGGCGTGGTACTAGATTTGTAGCTGAGGATTCTCTATGATGAGTCCTTACGGATGACAGGGCCTGCATTTAGGTGTATTCAAGATCTACAGTTGCAGACGATAATCTTGCATGGAGAGTATTCCTACATTTACATGTAGATCTCGTAGTCTAACACTCGCTTGGAGTGGTCCTATCTCTAACATGCTGAGGATGGTCTACGAGGAGTCCTTGCAGACACTATGGTCCTGCATTTAATTGCGGATGAATCAGCTGGTTGATACTATGGACCCTCTTCGTTAAGGAGGAAAATGTTGATGAGGATTGCATCATCCTTGGACCTATTTTCTAAAGTGATGGGGATTGATCAAATCGCAAAGAGATCATGTGTACTGTAGGTAATGTGGAGGAAAATGATCAAAAGTGTTGAAGTGAGGCTGCAAAGGATCAAGAAGATCGAAGTGTTGCTACAAAGGATCAATAATATCAAAGTGTTGTTTCAAAGGATTGAGAAGATTGAAGTGCTGCTACAAAGGATCGAGAAGATCAAAGTGCTTCTACGAAGGATCAGAAGATCAAAGTGATGTTGCAAAGGATCGAGAAGATCAAAGTGTTGCTATGAAGGATTGGAAGATTGAAGTGTTGCTGCAAAATGATCAAGTGATCATGTGTTGCAGAAGATTAAGACTCAATATTGATCCAATATTGAAGACATTTAAGAGTAACTATTCCAGTTACTGATAATTATTGAAATATTTCTATGACGTATAGAGGTATTACATTGATATTTATGAAGATTTTCTCTCTCGTTACTCCTATGGTTGATGATGATGTTGTTAGCAGAATACCCTTCTCATTAAGGGGGAGTGTTGAAATATTGAAACATCAAAGGATATTCTAAATGTATTTTAGCGATGTAGCCCAAGGTATATGTTATATTCCTCTGTCAGAATGTTATTATTGTAGTTGGTCATCATAGAATCATGAGGTAAATTATCCATTGTAAGTTAGGTCAACAGTACCCTAATCAATGCAATAAAATATTGTTTTGTGATTTCCTAGGTGAAGTCGGCCTAGACATTTTAGTGGGGCCGACTTGATTAGGGTAAAAGTCAGTTGACAAAAAAAGTATAATTAGAGGAGTTGTGATTTTTATTTGAAGATAGACTCACTCACTTGTGTAGGGAATAGGAGAGAGAGAGACATACCAGCAAGGAGGAGAATACCCATTTTGGGTTTTTATCTTATGCATCTTATACAGAGGAATTTTTGCTAGGTTTTCTTCCCCTTGAGGGTTTCCTAGAAAAATATGTGTCTATCTTGTGATTGTGTTTCTTTCAGTGATTCTGCATATGCTACTATTGTGAATTTGGATTAATCACTAATGATATCTAGTTAAGCATATGAAATATTAACATCAACTAGAACTTCTTCAGGTTTATTAATATGTTAAACTATATGTTTTTTTTCTTTATTGTCATTCACAACAACCTCTTTTGTAGATTCATTTTGGTCTTCCACATTCTGAATTCCATGCATGTCCTTTTCATCTTTCTTTTCTTTGTCACTGCTATCCTATTCCCAATTAGTTCCTTGGTTTTGTCTTGGATCCTTGGAATAGATTCCAATTCGTCCTTGCTCTGGAGTTTCACTAGCCATTTTTAACGATTTTGTAGTTGTGTAGATTGGACCATTCATGTGATTATTTTTTGTTCCTTGAATAAAATTACAACAAATTTATGGCTAGGTATTTCTTTTTACATCTTGTATTTCAAATTGTGTCTCATTTCTAGCGTATGTATATGTTTATATCTAGGCATTTATTTTTGCGTCTTGTATTTTGAACAGAGGTTCTTATCCTTTCTTGTTTTTGATTCTCTGAACCTTCTGTGAGGGGGACTGTAAGGTGAAAATGTATGTGATTTTTGTACTTTGGCTGCTGTCTATGCAAAATTATTTTCCGGCTCTTACTTCCTTGGAAATTCATGGGGCATGATCACTTCTTCTGTCGTAGTTGTAGTAGCGGTTTCATGCTCTTCTTTTGATATTTACATAATGAATTTGTGGAAACCTATTGATCTCAGATATTTTGGCATGTATAGGTATTCCATGACTCTTTATTTGACATATGGTTTCTTCAGTGATGAACGATGGATCTTCTATATTTTCTTCTTTTTCTTCATCCTTATTAGAAACACTTCCACTTCCTTTATTTCCATGATGATACTCCTCTACCTTTTTATTTTTATTTTTCACAATTGTTACTACTATCATCTTTATATTCATCATTATAATGTTGGATATCTTCATCCTCTTTACAATAATTATCAACATCATGTTTCTTCATGGTTGGATTATCTAACTCTTTGTCTTTGTAATTGTTATTCTCAATTAGTACTTCTTTAGGTTTATTAATATGTTGAACTATATGTTTTATTTATTTATTGTCATTCACAACAATCTATTTTGTAGATTCATTTTGGTCTTCCACATTCTGAATTCCATGCATTCCATTAATATTCTATTTGGTATGTTACATGTTTTATCATAGCACATAGGGTTCTTAGAAAGCTAGAAACTCAAGATTTTAACCAGCAGGTATCTTCCCATGTTACACTACTCCTTGTCCAGTAGTATTATCCATAATACACTTTGCTTTTGTAGTACTATCTGAAATATAGTTTTCTTCTGTAGTACTAGCCACAATACACTTTTATTATGTAGTACTAATCGCAATATACATAGCTATACCAATCTATATAATAGGTCTACTATATATCATAAGAAATTTACTATGCCATCGATTTTCTCTAAACTAAAAAACATGGATTTGCAATCCATCATGTCAAACTTTTATAACACATCAAAATGTGTAAATTTCTTACAAAAATGGAATATTACCTATGTCGATCTTCAATATTGACTTCTTATATTCTTCTACTATATGGATAAGTCTCTGTGCTCTTTCCTTTCTCTGTGATGTTCTTGAAGTCCTAGCCACTTTCACAATGGTTTTATATTATTTTCTTTATGCCACAATACCCCAGTAGCCAACTATGTGGCTATCAGCTAGGCTCTCCAAGAGGTTTGAATGCTCCCCAACTTTCCTAAATATAACTCTTCTCAAGTATATTCTAGCCTCTGAGATCTTGACTATGTATCTACTCATGTGGATTCTCTCCACAAGAGATGTTACAACCCATAGTTGCATGATTCATGTACCATGACTTATCATATCTATGTGCAACTTAGTGGCTTATTTGCTACATGAATTTAACAGATCCATGCACCACTACATAGATATATTGAGCCATATATCAATGTATGGCTAACCGATGTTTGAGCCATGCATCATTGCATGACTACTGATGGGGAGAACTTTCTGAGTCATATTTCATATGACTTAACTGATGGGAACTTTATCTGCTACTACCTATGAATATACATCAATACTCCCTCTTCAGCCAGAGGAGTCTTTCTATATTACACTAACCTTGTCCCTGAAGTAACCAAATTTACTTTGGACAAAGGATTAGTAAGAATGATGGTAATTCTGCTCATCTATGGATACATACTGGAGTTGTACTACTCCTTTCAAAACCATGTTTGACTAGGAATATCTTGAATATTTATTACATTTATACTAAACTCTATCTAGAGCAACATAATTGTTGTGATATTTCTCGATCACTACACTATTCAAAATCCATATATCCATGAAACTTTATTTCACTAATCGAGACATATGTGAGTTCAAATCCACTCGTACCTTGTAGGTACTGTAACACATGCTTTATACTAACTACAATGCACATAACCAATCCTGGTAATAACCAAGAATATCTCAACTATCTTTGAGATCCTTGAAATATAAAATAAAAATCAGATTTCATCTTCATATGTGTGGCCATGGACTTATATTCCATTGTCCTGAATCCCTTCAAGATCTCTACTGAGTATTTTCCTTAACTAAGGAAAATATTATCTTTTTATTCCACACTTTAATCAAAATAATCATGACAAGATTCTTGAATACTATACTCTATTTTCATCCTAATATGAGTACCATGCACATCTTTGATTTAACGGGAGTACCATGAATCTAGCTTCTCCCTCTCACTAATTAGGATGTGAGAATCATAATCTAGGTTTTCCATCACAGAGACTCATGCTCCTCTATATATACATTAATGTAACTAGGATAAATAAATACCTTAATGAGTCTTCTCATCTAGATTAGGGATTCTAGTTTGGATAAATATTTGTTCGGGGCTTCTTCCCATAAAAATGGAACCTACCAATATGCTCCTAGAAGCTTCCCGCTTCACAACTTCCTACTTTCTTTCGTGATATTCCATTGTAATGAATCCTTATTCAATGCATTCCATTCTCCTCTTATATGACATAGAATATGGTCTTTCCCTACAAGACAAATTTAGTCATGTTATTAGCAATCTTGCACATTCCAACCATCTTAATACAATGACAAATATCTCACACATACATGCAAAAATTTTAACCAATGCCTTAGTATATCCATATCTCATGAAATTTAATCATATGAACAATTCAATCTAATTTTAATGGTTCACATGGTTATGTACACATATTAATTAATGTTTCAGCATAACCCCATTCATATCTCATGTAATGTTATGCATCCCTATATTCTTCTTTAATGAAACATAACAAGTAATTTCATGAGATTTATTATATGTCCATAAAAGATATAATATATTCTTAACATTTTATTCCATAACATACTTCCTAACTCTAGGAATTCATATCTCTTTATAATTGTAATGAAACACATTAAAAAACCCTTTAGATCTGATTTATAAAAGCATAGGATAATCAAAACAAAAAAATTATATTTTATTGTTTTGTGTGGGATCCCTCTTGATCTCTACATCCTTGCAGAGATTACTAGAGTCCTTAGATATCAATCTTGTTTATTCACTGCAACATTAACCCTGAAAAATTAATCGTATGCAACATGTAGTGAATCTTTGCACGGGGATTAGGGTCCCATGCAAACTAGAGTGAATTCTCTCTTTGCACTAAAGGAAATATCCCTTCCAATGGTCATCATCCTTTTCCTCGGATGATTTCTTCTGATGAGGTTCATCTTATTCTACTTACATAGATGCATAAAAATTTCCTCGATTATTTTTATTTTCATGCTACTCTTTTCCATAATGGCCCTTCTTATGAAATTACACATTGAAAGTTTGATTTATCAAAGTCTTTGTTGAACTCCTTTTTCTTTAAATGAAAAAATATTATTTGGAGCAAATTCCTTCCTCCCTTTATTCATTATTTCCATGAGGGAAATGTTTTCTTCATTGGTGCACACTGACTTGATTTGAATTTGTTGCTCCTTTTGGAGGAAGTCATGCCACAACCTATCAAAGTTAGGTTTCTTTTCTTGGTCATTTACCGTAGCCAAGAATGTCTCCCTTGTATATGGAAGATCATCAATGGCAGTTTGAAGAAGGTCATCTTCATCTACTGAAACTATGATGCTGACAAGTTGGTCTCTCACCTCATATATTTTGGTGAAGAATGATGCTACAGACTCATCCTTCTCCCCATTTAGGTTCTGGAGCTTATTTTTCAAATCCCTCTTTTTTCTTGGGTCCTTCTCATCATTAAGATTCGTGATTGTATCAAAACATTCTTAGCAGTCTTCAGCGGGGTGATCACATGCATGAAATTATCCTTTACCGAATCATAGATGATTGGTTTGGAATTTTCTTTATTCTTCTTGAAATCGGATTTCTCTGGATTAGTTGAGGGATCCTCCATCATTGATGTGACATAGCCATCTAGGTCATGATCCTCAAGAATGTTTAATACCCTTTCCTTCCGTATGTTGAAAATGGAAGTACCCTCAAGATAGTCTTCTGTTTGAACAAAGATCAATGTCATGGCTCTCTAACTTTGATAAACTCCTAAATATCACATAGAATTCTAGTTACTTCCACAAACTCAACTCCTTCACTCCCTAAGATCTAATACCATGTTGATTTTTGAGAAAATATGAATATCTTTGAACTTTAAAACTTTTATCAATGAAATACTAAACACATGGATTACTAAAACATTCAATAACACAAATCAATTCATCCACAACACAAGATGTACCTTAGGAAAACCCTCAAAATAACAAGGATGAAAAAAACCAATAGTTCTTCATAGTATAATATGATAGATTAGAGATAATGTCTATTATAAATATAGTAGATTTTATGGCAAGAGAGAATACAGAGAAATAGAGAATAGATATCAATTGTTACAACTTGTCATGTTCCTAGCACATTAATAAAAAACCTGAAACACTGTCATGCAAACTAGGGAAAATGGTTTCATGAGAGTTATGCACCCATGCATTACATTTTCAAATTTCCTTCCTAGAATAATCAATCCTTACATTGAAAACTTCATCATGCACAACTAATGCACCATGCCTTTCATCTTTTGCATTAACTATGGCTTATCTAACATCAGAGTGAACTCATCATCTAACTAAATGAACGAAAAATTAGTTAAGCGGCTAACATAAGTGTCATAGTGATTTAAATAAAGTGTAATTAGTTATTTTTTCTAATATAATTAGCTTGATTATGATCTTTATCTGAAAGAATAACAAGTACAACAAGATACACAAGATAGAGAAGATACACAAGACACAACTATTTTCACTAGAGAAACCATAAAGGAGAAAACCCCACAAACTTCCTCAAAATATTTTTGTCACAAAGACAATATCACAAGATGAACGAACCCAAAAAGAAGAAGTCTTATGCAGCTATAAATCTCTCAGCCTTCTCTCTCTCTCTCTCTCTGTCTCTCTCTCTCTCCTTGTGCGAACTTAAGTGTGTGAGTGTGTATAAATGAGGGAGGGAAAATCCCCATTTATAATCTTCAAGTGACTCACCTGATAAATAATTGGGGTCGACCTCTTACACTAACAGGGGTGACTTCTCCTATAGAGACTCCAAAAATACATTACATGATGTTATATTGGGTACTATTTCCCCGAATTAGAACGAAGGTTGTACCTTGAGGTCCATACACAATAATGACATTCTGAAAGGAGGAAAACACATTTTCGATGGGGGCACAACAAAATATAATGAAAATATACATCAGAATATATTTCAAAGTTACAAGTACATCAACACTCCATCCTAATTAGGAAGGTATTCTCTCTCTCCATAGTCATCAACCCATCTGGTCCAGTAATCATCATAATTGTTTCCATGGTCATCATCTTGTCGATAATTGAATAGTATTATCTGTCATCAGAAGTTTCTACAAAGATAGCCCTTTCTCATGCTGGGTGTAGGCCTAGTCCTCATCTAGTTATTCATCATATACATGAAAAATCTATCACCTACATATAGCCTAGGACAATTCTTTACATTTCCACTTTAATAACATGCATCTCCTACCATCATCTCATCGTATCCACATCATCTCTTTGTCCTGCACCATAACCCAGATGTAGGCCACCTGCGTTCTACCAACATAGGAGTATTCCAGGCTCTTTCACATCATCAAGAAAACTTGCAACTTTCACTATGTGAGAATCGCATAGGAGTACACCAACTGCATTACGTCTCTCTTCTAGTCTCTTGTCATCTCTAGCATAGGATCACATCATGACTGATTACATTCAGGGATAACCTTCGAGCTTCGCTAGTATTGATTACATATGAGGACAACCTATAGGTCCAATTACATCACAAATACAACTTGTATATCTGACTATGCTAGAACTCATCACTCCCTCTTTCTAGGGGTCTGGTTCTAGGTCATACCAAGTCTTTCTTTGAAGTACTTGAACTTCACTCTAGCTAGAGGCTTGGTCAATACATCAGCTATATTCTCATCCATTTCCACATACTAAGGATTTACTAATCCTCTCTACACCATATCCATGATATCGTGGAACTTGATCTCTATGTGCTTCGACTTGTCACGGAACATTGTGTTCTTTGTTAGCTTCATGGAACTCTGATTGTTAGAGAAGATACAAGTTGCTTCTAACTAGAGATACAAAATTCAGGCAGTATCTTCCGCATCCATACTGCCTCACAACTAGCTAAGAAAGAGACAACATACTATGTCTCGACTATACTTAGCGACACACATGATTGCTTCTTGCTAAACCAGGAGATCATGCCAGATCCCAAGAAACAACCCATAGTGCGCTTTCTATTAGTGGCACTACCTTCCCAATTCAAATCAATATAACCATGCAGGTTAATATTCTGATCCACAACATACTTGATCCCATAATCCATTTTACTCTTGAGGTACCTGAATACATATTTTGTAGCAACCAGATAAACATGTCTCATATTTGTCAAGAATTGGCTAAGGGTGTTCACAACAAATAATGTGTATGGTCTTGTATTCGTCAGGTACATCAATGAAAAAATCATTCGACGATACATCATGGCATGAATTGACTTTGATGAAGCATCACACATAATATTTAAGTTCGATGCTGTCACATCCCCACCACTCTACTAGAGAGGGAACACGACTATAATTCTATCAAACCTGGGGAGTTTAATTCCCATGAACATGATAACAAAATGCATTCAACTAACAACATGTACAGATGCATAGCGATTTCAAATATAGCAGAAGAAATTACATTTATGTAAATCATTCAACTTGTTCATCATATTTCATTAAACAAATACAAATGCAGAGATTGACATAAGAGATATTTATCTTATGAAGAAGCTTGTCCACAACTAGCTATGTCGCTACAACGTTCCACCCAACCATAGGCTAGTATGATCCTTAATCTCTCAGCATCACTTCCACCCCCGATATGGGAATGATTCCCACAAGGAACTAGGGGACACATACTCACACACAACAAGACTATAAACCCACAATGAAGCCAATAATCACATCCAAACACAGTCATCCCAATAACAGATGGGTTCTTGGACTTACTCAGCCAAGACAACACAAGGATGCACTACATAGTAAAATCCAAGTTCTAGGTATGGACAAAAACGTTCTAGGAACCCAAAATCAAAAATGGAAAATGGGGAAAAAAGAGCCAAGTGATCAAATCGCCTTAGAAAATGTTTGATGGCCTTCCAAAGGTAAAAACGACCTCTATTCACACCCAAATCATGGGTATACCCTCCCAATCACATAACATAATCAAAATGGATGGGTTTGTAACCCAAACGGACTGGTAAAATCGAGAAAAAATGACCCAGGATGAGCAATTCATTTCAGAAATGTTCTATGGCATTCACGTGGGAAAAAACGACCTCTTCATTCCCCCAATTAGTGTATATAATATCCCTTGACTATGCAACACCCAAAAATGGTTTTTCTTAGCTGAGTAATGAGGAAAACAATAACCAAAATTCCTAGCAGAGATCCCAACCATTGAATGTTAACAAAACAACTTCCCAGCCATGGGGAAAACACATGAAACTGCAAAAACATGAATGGGGAATGCACAATAGCTCCAAAAACGTGAGGAGGAGAAAAAACGTGGATGCATGAAGGATTGGGCAGGAATTTCTGGGTGTTAACTTGCCCCATAAGTCAAAATCACGTTTCCCCAAAAATTGATGGCTTCTCCAATTCGAATTTGGACTGCCATACTCTTCCCATCCCCATGCAATAACTAACTCAACCAATTTCTGGTAGTAATAAATGATTGAGCGACTAAGACAAGAAAGGTAGTTGAAATCTTGGTGGGTTCTCCCTTTGACATTTGGATTTTCCCCATTGGCTCAAAGGTTTGAATATCCCACCCCCCTATTCCTTGTGAAATCATGCCCCCATCTCTCTAATGTCGCATTGACATAACTAGTTGTGGGTATTTTATTAATTGCATATTTACATGATGTGGAAATTTATACTATGCCATCGACTAGCATGATAACCATTGACATCAATTTTAATTGCCAAAATGTAAAATGATAAATGCATGGCAGGATCTTTTCCTTGTGCTCCACACTATGATTTAATAATGCTATTTACATCATATATAATTTAATGCAATTGGGGGTTGAAACTGGGGTGTTACAGATGCCATAGGTGTGGTTATCACCTTACAGTCTAGCATTATGAATCTCTTTAGCATATCCGTTGCATACTTTTCTTGACCAAGGCAAATCCCATCTGCACTTTTCCACACCTTCATGCAAAAGAAGTAGTGCATCATCCCTAGGTATTTCATCTCAAGCTCACTAGCAAGTCTCCTCTCTGTATATTCAATGAGTTCATCCTCTCCTGTCAGGAAGAAGGCATCGACATATAGTAGGAGCATCACTATTCTTCCTCCTTCAACCCTAAAGTAAAGGATGGAGTATGCTTTAATATTAGTAAATCCTACGCTCATCAGGAAGCTATCCATCTTGTCATACCATGTCCTGGGTTCCTATTTCAATCCATACAAGGATTTCTTCAATTTTCACACATGAGTCTGCTTGTCACGTGTCTCAAATACTGGTGGTTATTCTACGTACACTTCCTCCTCGACTAAACCTATCAATAATGTTGTATTGACGTCCATCTCGTTTATCTTCCATCTCATAACTGCAACCAATGCAAGTATATATCATGGAAGTGTACCTTGCTACGTATGCAAATGTGTCCTCGTAGTATATGCCTTATTTCTATGAGAAGTCTTGTTCCACGAATATTGTCTTGTGTTTCTTGATGCTACCATCTGCAACATGCTTGATCTTTTATATCCACTTGTAACTCACGACAGACTTCATTTCTGGTCTCAGAACTATCTCCCAGACAACATTCTTCAAAATTGACTGATATTCCTTGATCATGGCATCCTTCCATTTTTCTTTTCTGTAGCCTCTTCATAATTAGAAGGTTCATTTTCCATGATGTCACACTATTTCCACATATTTTTTGTAAGGTTTTGGTATTTTCCATTCTCTATGCATCCCTTCTAGAGTGACATACCTTTCTGCATCATGTATGAGCTCTCGTGCCCATGTTGCTTTCCTCTTGTGGGAGTCCTTCTCTTTAAGTGTCTCTATAGGATCTTTTGGTTCTTCCATGTCATGATATTCATGGTGTTCTAGAATTTCTTCTACTTTTTCCGTACATCGGACTCTCATTCCTTCAGGTTCCTCAACCTATTCAATAGGTATCCTCCTAGATCTATATTATGTTGAGTCCTCCACAAAGGTTACACCTCTACTAATGTCTATCTTCTTGAATCCTAGGAATTATATTCAGTAGTCCTTTGATGTATCATCGTATCATACCAATATTACATTCCTCCCAGAAGGATCAATCTTGGTCCTCTTCTCCTTTGGTATATGTATGTACACTGGGAAGCCAAACATTCTGAGATGGTTGACTTTTGGTTTCTCTCCTAAGAAATCCTCTTCAAGAGTCTTGTTGTGAAGTACTTGATGAGGAGTATGGATCTGTACATACAAAACTTATTGATGCACTTCAGTCGATAGGGGTTCACTTACTATCGAAACCCTTTGATGCGATCTCTCTAAACACTGGCCCAGATAGGTCTTACCCTATACAACAACACCTGCGAACTAGATGCAATATCACCTAATATGTTTGAGGGAGGGTTGCAGGAACCACGTTTCTACAGAAAGGAAGAGGACTTGTGCACTTAATCTCACTCTATCACAATGCAATTCATAGATTCGGGAGATCTTAGCATATCATTTATCCAAGCTATTTATCATCATTCACAGCAAGATCTAGTATAACAACAATCATGATTCAATTTATCTTAGAAAATATGTCAACATATAAGAACCCCTTAAACACATAAATACTTTTCATCATCCAGATATGAAGAACATCATAGATTCTGACACAGATAGATCGCATCATTCATGTTAAAACAACGATAGAGTTTTCATCAACATTCATCTCATATGAGCTTCGAAGATCAAAATACATCCCTCAGTTGAAATCCTTAGACAAAAACTCATCCATTCATAGATTACAAAGCAAGTCACAACCATAATATCTCACGATACAAAAGATAAAAATGTAAGCTCCAAGATATTGTATTAACTACATTCCTAATTCTATTTATAATCTTGCACCTTTTACAAAAAGATCCACATAAGCCGACTTCCTAACTAACTTGGACAAAAATTCTAACTACTTTTGACCAAACCGACCACACTTGTCGGTAACTTCCTCTTGCACAATCCACTTTGACACTTGTTGCCATCTCCTTTTTGCGCTTTGCACACTTGATCTCGTTTCCAACAAACCCCCAACACAAAATCGTGGCTCGTCCTCGAGCCACGTCAATTGGATATTGTTGGTTTGTTCAACTTGGCCTTGAAGCTATCATGTTTTGTTCACATCTGCTCGACCTCTTCTTTGAAATTTGTGCTTAGTGTCATGCATTCCTTGACTTCTTGCTCTATTGGGTGATCTTCAGATAGTTGCGACACTTTAGTCCATACCTCCTTTGTGGTCAGAAGTTGTTCCATAGCTTTCAGTGCTAGTAGCTCCATGTCCTCTTGGAATTGATCTAACTGCACCATCCTCCACTGATGTCTTTCTCTTTCCTTGGTTACTCTCTATTGGAGTACTTTCAACTCTATCGCCTTTGTCACTTTTACAATTGGGGCCATCATTCTCAATGATCCCCACATCATTGTGAGTTATTCCTCTACCTCATTGAGCTGCGCACGTGCTTGCTGTAACTGGTCATCCTGAACCACTCGCATACAAGACTTCATCATTACTTTGGAAATGGAGTTGGTTTCTTTCTCCAACTCTTCTAGCTATGACGTCTCTTCCTCAATCTTGATTCTGCACTCGGCTACCTACTCGAGTGGTGTACCTAGTACTATGTGTGTCTGCAACTCCTCGTTCTCTTTCTTCAAGTCAGCGACTATTTGGCCTAGTCTCACTACCTTTGCTTCCACACAAATCTTCGTAGTGATGTCTGGAATCTCTTCACAAGTGGTTGATATGGCCTTCTCTAGTCACTCCCTGTCATCATAAGCCTTTGTTTTTTCAATCTCCTCTGCCTCTTGCACCTTTTTCATTCGTTTTATCTCCTCTTTTACTTGTGCTAGCTACTCTTGCGATTTGACTAATTGATCATGCACAATCTCCTCATAGTGTGTGATTTATTGACTTTCTTCCTTTTGCAGGCATGTTAGCATTTGGATCGATAAATCATTGACAACAAGGATAATCTTGTCAAATTGCTGCATGGTCGTATCGACATATTCACTTCCTGTTTCCAGTGCACGTGGTGGAGTCTACACAAGCCGCACCTTTTTTCCAGTACATATCTCTATTTCTCTTTGTAGCACATCAATCTATGGAACCTTCTCTAGAATTGCATTTTTCATGGATTGCAACAATCCCTTGACTTGTTGAAAAAACTTTGTCGAATGCTTCTTCACTTCTTCTTGGATTTCACTGGTCACAGTGGTAATCACAACTAGTATCTGACATAGCTAATCCTCCGCCATATTTGGTGTGCTGCTTGCTTCTCCTTGCTCAAATCTTCTCTTCGTTTCTCCTTCCTCTCATTGCCTTTCTAGATTTGAATCCGTAAGGCAATGATTCTTCTTGCGACTCCTCCTCATAACCTTTTTCATTTTCTTGCTCTTACTCAGCTGGAATAATGAGTGGTTATCATGTCTTTGTATCCAACAACTCGGTGATACTGACAGGAACCTTCCATTCCACTGGCCAATCATCAATAATAGCATCCAATTCTTCATCTGTCAACTTGTATTCTATTTTTATCTATTGGTGGTCCACGTTCTTCCTCACTTGAATGTGTATTGAGTGTGGCCCCATTACAAATCACACCACTCATCTGTACTTTGTTGCGGCCTCCTTGGTGAGAAGTGGAATCTTCCTTGGTGCATCTCGAAGTCCATCATAATATAAAAAAAATTGGATGTTGTAGTCAAATTTCCACTCCTTAATGTCAAGCTCCCATAAGTTCTGATACCGCGCTTCCTTGAATGTTTTGATTACCTCAACCTCCATCCCTTTGTAGAACTTGGATTCCATCCAACCCACAAGCGCAATGAATATCAAAATCCATGATTAAGAAAATGACCTCTTCCCCTCCTGTGCCAGCATGGAGTCTTCCGTGAGTTGGTTCAATAAAATGATTAGTTCATTTGAAGCCCCTCTATGCACTACTTTGTGCATGCAATAACCCTTGACTTACATTGGTTGGGTCTGTTCTTCCGCACAATTTTCACAGCTAGCAGCTTTGCTACAAATTGTATGGCCTTGTCATTTATAGTCCTCATGACATATGTTCACTTGTCTCGAATGACATTATACTTCTTCTTGAGCTTCGCGGCCAACCTTTTGTCGTTATCTTTACCACAGAAATACTGTGATGGATCGACCCCTCGAATTGGAAGTCTAGTGATATGTGAAATTAGGTTGACCATAATAGGAACTTTGGTATCCAACCAAAGATATCCACCATGTAAGTAGGTACTTTGGTATATATTAACAATAAAATTAACACCCTTGAGAGTGTTGTTCTAAAAACATATTTCTATTTCGCTCGCAACATGAATATCGTAACTTTGGAACAATTGAGAGCTTCAATCTCTCTTTTGACCAATGTTTCCACAAAGGAAGAAATGTTGAAGACAAGGTGGTTCTAAAGAGGCCAAGTCCATGACCAGTTAAGGGCCAAAACCCAGTTCCTATAAACTCACACAATGTAAAAAATGGCTAACATGGGTATTAATTGTCCCCGAAATACTGAAAAATCAAGTTTGATGCCTAAAAACTAGGTAAAGTGGGTTTTCTGAAGGAAATAATAAAAAATCTTCAAAAATCATAATCCCACATTCATGGTTAAGATATTGGGTGAAAAATCCCAATCCTATAAAAGAAAGGCATATGAGGTGAATTAGTGGAGACAAATTAGAGAGCAAAGGCATGCTGGAGGAATTGGGGCATGGATGGTAGAGGAGAATGTCTAGGCTATGGATGGTAGAGGAGAAGGTCTAGGCTATGGAGGAAGAAGGAACCTGCAAGGGATGTAATTATTTCTCCATGTTAATCTATTATGAATAAATTCAATCTTCTTCCCAATTCTTGTTCAATGTTTTCCTTTCAAGCTTCTTGTTGATGTAGAATTGGTAGGCAATTAGATCTAATCCATATTTCTCAAAGATAGTTTGGTAGGATAGTAGGAATTTTTGTGGTGAGATTTGTAGGTGTGAAGGAGACTCAAGGAGCTGCAAGGATAGCCATTAAGGGAATTCTTCCAAAATCAAGGTTACAAAGAGGTATTCTCCTCTCTTTCTCCCCTTCTCAAACTCCATGAAAGAAGGTTGATATGTTAATACTATTGTGATAATTGATTTGTTTTCTGTCAAATGGGATTCACCCACCCCATAGAAATGGAGTGTATGATATTTCTTCAGCTGTAGAATAATCTACTAACATTGGCAACTCCAGTGGGGAGCTAAGGGTTTCTTCTCTTGAAACTAGTTTTCTTGATATTTTCCCCTTGTTTGGGTGTTTCGTTCCTTTAAAATCCTTTGATGCAGGCTTAATCTTTGTCTTTAGAGGATTTATTTCAGTTCTAGAGTCTAAAAATGGTCAAGTTTGGCCTTTACCCAACCAAATATTGAAATATTTGGATGATATATCGGGTTTATTGGGAAATCGTGGGTACGCTCTATATACGGTTGCGAATTCCTTAGAAAATCACGGGTACACATTAGACACAGTCACGAATGCCTTATAGACTTGTGGGTACAAGATAGTAACAGTCTTGAATTCTGGGAAAAAATCATGGTACATGCTAGTGACAGTATGAATGCATTGACAGAGTCACGGGTACATTCTAGTGATAATCACAAATTCATTGGCAGAGTCACGGGTACATACTAGTGACAGACGTGAATGGAACAAATACCTAGTAAAAGTCTAGTATTTTGGGCATAAAATCCTCAATCCTTGTCTGTTTTGAGTGATTTATTTTTCTATGGAAATATTAAAAAAACCTATAATTGATTTTATAGTCTAATTGCATTTATTTTTGTCAATTTGTTAGTATTTGTTTTGATTTTACATATTTGTGTGCTTACTAGCTTCAAAATTGTCAAAATATTGTAAACAAACTAGGAATCACAAATCACCGTTTTAGGACTATATTTAGGGATGATTTTGAAATTTTCAGACTTGTAGATGATAGTATATACTTGTAAGGACATATTATGAGCATATTTGAATAAATTAGGATCAACTTCACTTGAATTTGGAAGTCTTAGAAACCTCCTTAAAAAGCTAGGAAAAACACTGTGATTAGTAATTTTTTGTGTTTTGTTCAAGTTTTTATTTAAAAGATTGCTTAGATATGAATGTTTATAACATATTTACCATTTAGATCCTTTATTTCACTATTAATGGCTGAAATTTTGTCTGATTTGGTCACTTTAATCACATGTTTGCATAAAGAAATTGTCAAAAAATTGAAGAACATGATACATTGTTTCGATTTATGAACTTTTAAGGCCTTGAATTTTGAAGTCACATGAACTTGCTGACCTGCCCCACAACTTGAAATCACAACTAAGACATATTTAAGACCATCATTTAAATCAAATTCACATAAAATATCAAGTGTAATAGAAATCTTTTGGAGTTTTGAAGCATGTTGTCGAGCCCTGAGTATCCTCTTCACTTGCGCTTTCGGAAGGTCCTGTGAAAGAGAAAATGGATCTCAAGTGGAAATGCTTGTCAATTTTAGAATTTAGAATTATGATTATAATTTTGCATTGAATTTCAAATCATAATTTTAGAACATTAAACTCAACATTCAGAAAGAAAACATAATGCAATTGAAAAATCAAAATCGAATCACAATCCTACATTTAAACATCAGTTTAAGAGACTTATTAAAAACAGGAAAAAAATTGAACATTCAAACATTTTTTATTTCCAATTAGTGATAGTTGAAGAAAATTGAACACATATTATGTTTGAAGGCAACCTCTTCAACCCTTTCTAAAAAAATTGAAAACTTCTTTTTTCAAATTTGTAAAAGTGATTCTATTTTGATTTATGCATGTTTGAAGGATCCCAAAGAACCTCTTACTCTTCCATATTATAGAAGTTCATTGAAATAAAGGAAAGAGTAGTGAACATTGTGTGATTTATTGGTTCAAAATTTTGAGTCACAAACACAACTAGTTTCACCATCACTCCTCGAAACTAGGCAAACTACCCTAAAATCAATGCTTAATCTAAAAACTATCAAGATTATTTTTTATATCACCCACATATATTAGGTTAAGGCCTTGGGATAAGATTGGAGAGTTAACACTCCAAGGCCACAAAACTTTGAAACTAGTATTGATTAAAGATAATAAAATCCATTAGTACCAAATAGTGCATGCCGGGAAAGCACTTCTAACACATGCGTTAAGCATGAGGTCAATCTGAATTAGTAAGGGTGGTACCTCCCCTCTTGCTTATTTGGTGGGATATGAGCACATTATAGTATTTTAGTTAAGTGACAAGTCCTCAGGGTGACATCACTTTCTTGAGATATCTAGACTATGTGAGTTATCCTAGATTCACGACTATCCTACCTGGCCACCGATTGTGAAGTGGTAACCATAGTTTCTTTTACTAGGGCATCACATAGGCTATTGTGAGTGGGGGATACTTGCAATACCTAGGACAGACACAAGGTTGTTTTATCTCCTTGTACTGGTGAGTAGCCAAGAGATAACACTTGCACCCTGGGCGATTGAAGAACATTGTAACTGTTTCTCATACCTTCACTATTTAGTAGTTTTTGAGGCGTGATGTCCTTGAGGAGCTACCAGTTTTGGAAGGCCCTCTAAATCCATATTTTCACTGAATTCTAGTTCTTTGGAAAGAGGTTTGCTTCCTGATTATCTTAGGAAATTTTTAGATGTGTGGACTCTTTCATTTTTGTTGAGTCTAGCTTCCTTTAGGATTGTTTTACTGTATTTTGGTATACTGTAATAAGTAATTCCTTTTATTAAACTTCATATTGACTAATCTCCTGATCCACCCGTCAAGGTGGCAGTGAGGCAAGTTACCCAAGTTTGAGGGCCCCGCTGCATTGTGGAGGCATATACATGGACCACATATTTGTGACTTTGAAACTGAACTACTTATATACCCAATCAAATGTTACTAGAGAAGAACAACATCAAATCAATTCTAAAAATATGTCACATCAAGGATGGCACATAGATAGAATTGATGATCTTACTTTAGTTGAAATTGAAAAAAATGAATATCACACATTTGCTCATGTAAATCCACCCTTAGCACATCCTTTAAACTCAATCATACTTACTGAAAGTGAGTCATTGGTTAGTCTTTTTTAAATTTAGAATAATATGCAGAACATTATACTTGACCCTTTGGCTTCGTCAGGAGTTGAAGGGACCATATCAATGCAGCCTCAAATGGTTGCGGGAGGTTATCAAAATCCTCTTGGTACACACAATAGTTTTCTAGATTATAATTTTTTGGGAAACCCTTTACCATGGAATGTTAATATTCCTGGAAGAAATAACACATCTTGGAACACAAATGCCAATTGGAATTATCCTTCACAAGTGGGAGGAAATTCCCTAAAGGGTTATCCTATGTTTTATCCTAGCACAATGGCTATGGGAAATACACCTATCAACCCCATTCCATAATGGAGTGGTTAGGTTTCACAAAGTAACCAATCTTTTTGTATCCAACATCCACAAGGAGGAAAAATACCTTGGAATTCCAATCAAAACCAAGGACAAAATCAATGGGATGGTCGGGTTCTAGTAAGTAACCAATATTCTTGGGACCCAACTCCATCTAGAGGAAATCCACCCAGTGGTTAGGTTTTAGGAATAACCAATATTCTTGGGACCTAATTCCATCACAATACAATCCAACCATTGATCATGTTCCAAGAAGTACCCAATCTTCTTGGGGGAAACCCACCTTGGAATGTTAATCAAATCCAAGGATCGCCACAATGGAGTGGTCAGATTCTAGGAAATAACTAATCTCACTAGAGTCTATCCCCACAAGGGGGAAATCCACCCATTCATCAATGGTGTGGTCAGATTCTAGGAAATATCCAATCTTCTTGGAGTCTAACCCCGCAAGGGGGTAATCCAACCATGAGTCCCTCTCCACAATGGAGTGGTGAGGTTCTAGAAAGTAACCAATATTTTTGGAACCAACCTGCAATAACTATTTTTGATCTAGATAGGCTACCTCATGGACCTCATGCCAATGGTATGATTGGTTCTTTCAACAACCTTTAGCAGATCACCCAGCGAATGGGACAAATTTTTGTTCATTCCTCAGAACCTATAGCTGGCTAGGATATGCAACAACATGCTAAGCCTTCCCGGACTTCTGAAATACTCAACGTTCAATCCATGGACCTTAGGGGGAATAAGAATAAGTACAAGGGTAAACACAATGTTTATCCTTCCCAAAATCCTTAAAAACTAATAGTTCAATCCATGGAACTTAGAGGAAATAAGAAGAGATACAAGAGTAAGAAGAATGCTAACTTTGGGAAGGGAGATGCACTAAATCTAGCTCAAGACAATGGGAAACAAAAATTTCTTGTTTTGATGCAACCTTTTCTACATCACCATCATCAAATGGTTGCTACAATGTTGGTACCTCTTCCAGGAGGAAACTAGTCAAAATCCCCGCAAGAGGGAAATGATCCCAATGCTAGTGTCTTCATGTGTGATATTGAGGTGAACATTCAAATGATATATCATTCTTATGATGTCCCTCCTAGTACATTGGATCGATAAGAATCACAACCAAGTGGTTCTCTCACCATTGAGAAACCAACCATAGACATAGTACCACACCCCCCCAAAGGTGATCTATGTAGAACGATGCATAATCCTAATGCATGAGATGCTCATAACATAAATGTTGTTGAGGAAATATCTCAAGCCTACCATGTTCCATGTCCGCCATGGAGGTGTTGCAATATTGTCCTGCAAAAAGAAAGGAACTATTGTCTTCAACTAGAGTTGTTGATCCATCTAATGAAACATTGATCACATTAGACTTTGACCAATCAACTTGTAGGATTCCTTCCAAAGTTGATTTTCATATTAAAGTAACATCTCATGGAAATAATTACTTTCAAACCATAATTGATGAAGTTTCTTGAACCTGTGTCATGTCATTTAATGTTGGCAAGCATTAGGATCACCCACCTTAGTTCAATCCCATACTGTGCGAAAAGAATTTGATGGACATTCGTTCTCTCCTCACGAACTCATTGTATCCTTCCCTATTGAATGGGGTGGCAAATATGTCATAGTAGATGTTGGGGTAGTAGATGCGGCTATAGATTACAATTTTCTATTAAGACATAGTTGGATACATGCGATGATAGCTGTAGTGTCTTTAGAGTATCGAGTGATTCAGTTCCCTCATTGGGGGAATATTGTTATGATCGACCAATTAGATTACAGCATGTTCGAAACTGCTATCCAATCGAATGTTCATTTCATTAGGGATGCTGTAAAGGAATTTCAAGACATTAGGGTAGGATCATTAAAAAATGATTCCCTCATGGGAAATTTTGTGACCCAGAAATACTTATCTACTATAGAGGTGTCATACCAAGTGATTCGAATGGATTCAGTATATCTGGATCAACAACTTCCCTTGATGGAGGAATATGATCCAGTTGCTTGGCCCATTTTGGCTGTGAGATATCCCAACTCACTTGATTTCTTGCACAAAATTCTATCATCTGTAATATCTTGAATTTTGACCTTAACTATAATGGGAATGAGTCCCATTGCATATGAATTACTTTGATTTTTATGTTTGTATATTGGGTGTATGACCCACTGCACATGAGTTATGTTATTAGTTAGATATATTGGGTGTAATCCAATGCATATGTTTTATTATTGTGTATATGATTGTATATGTTGGGCATGGACCGTGATGAACAAGGACTATTGTTATGGTACAATGTACTGGTGTTGGCGCAAACCCAACCAAAAAAACCCAATCGACAGGGGTTCCCACTTAGTCGACACTCACTCGCCGCGATCTCCCTGAGCATCGGCCCAGACAGGTTTTATGTAAAATCCCAAAAATTTGTAAAAATTTAAAATTTTTCAAGTGACATAACATGTCTAAAGTCGCAGCTAAGTACCTACTAATGGTTAGCGCAGTTTATAAAAGAACATGGGATTGCTTCTTTATAAGAACCTATAAATTAAAAGGTGTAATCTTAAAAACTTGTGTTAGTGTTATTAATGACTTAGCAGCTGTAATTCTATCAGAGTTAGAAAAGGACTTGCATTTTGCTGCTACTAAATATACTGATGTTTATCTTTTGTCAAGTAGGTAATAATTCTTGTGTGTGATCAGGGCTTACTTAGCGTCCAGCTAACTCAATTGGACTGTTGGTTCCTTACATGTTTAGTAGGTAAGCTTATGATCCAGTAGGGTGTTATTTAAATTCAAGTCGAGAAGCTACTTCCCTAGCATGATTAAAATGCTAGTCTTAGAAAATGTTTTAATATGTTGCTTGTCTTCAAGGAGGTAATGTTGATATTTTTCTGTCATTACAACTCCATAGTTTGTATTTATAACTAACTCCGTAATGACGTTTTATCAATTACATAAACATGGGTTAAAACTTTGCAAGAACAAGTACTATCCAAAGTTCCTCCAATCGACTGAATATTATACTTTAAAAGTCTAAAGAACACTGTTATCTTCATTTACCATAATGGTTATTTATAATTTCTGTAGAGAGCATATAGCTCACAGTTTGGGCTTAAGTTCACTCCATACTATTTGGTGTTTCTCGCAGCTACCTTCACTTTAGGACTCTATAAACATTCTTCTCTCAAAGAATGATCAAGTTACTTATGCTTTTAATTATAATTTCATCATTAAGTTGTTAAAATTTTATTGGGATTTCTTTAACGTTTTTGGTCTTCAGTTCACCGAACACTCCTTCAAATATATCACAAAGGCTAAGTTCCAAGAGTCCCTGGCTCTTATTCTTACTATGGTTATAAGTTACACACGGTCTTCTCACTATTTCCATTAAACCTAGCTAAGAAACATAACTATCCAACTTGATTTATTATCAAAGAAAAACTCTAGAATAAACATAAATATTCATGTTATATCCTATAGTTGATTCCCTAAGTAACAATACACCATGGTAAATATCAAATTATGGGAAATCATATAATGTATAGTTTGTAATGATTGTTGGTTGATTGTAAATCATTTTGTTGCAGCGCTGACTATGGAACTATACCCACGCTGGAGAGAAATATTTAGAAGGACACGTGGGATGGTTTTATCCACACAAGGGTTGAATTATAACTCCAAAACCCTACTCATTTGTTTAGCAAAGCGAGGGTTCCTCTGTCTTGTTGGCCGAGCTGAGAGCTTGTGGCCATTGGAGACCTGTAACTACCTTCAAGTTTTGACACCTTGCTTCCATATTTGAATGTTGTGATTGCCTTGAGAGAGGTCGTGGATTTTGGTATTTAAAGGTTGATGTGGTTTATAGAGAGTGTAGATACTTGTTTTTCTTCAGGACTTGAGCACTGTGTTTGTCTTGAGCTTGCAAACTGATTGACAGAGCTCGAGCAGGGGTATTTCTTCATCCGGTTGAATTGATTTTCTCGTTTTCCTTTGTAGTGGCGACTCAGTGTCTTCTTGTCTTCTGGCATGGTGCCAACATGATCTAAGGTGGCCATTTTACCTCAGATTCATCCCAAAACTTTAGCAGGTAAAGACTTACACTCGTTTCATTTTTATAGGTTAATTTTTATAAAAGGGTTTTACAAATTTTAAGAAAGATTTGTAATGACAATATGGTTTGTAAACTTGCAGGTCCTTCTCCCGGCTCTGTAGGTGGAAACGAGCTTACTCCTTCAATGTTCCACTTGAGCATACATTTGGTAAGCCACGGTTGCAAACAAGGGTTTCTTCCTGCAATTCATTATGGTGGTTGGAAGTTAGGTTCTTTGCGGTTGAAAAAGGCACGGCCTCGGTTTACCTGCTAGCTTGTTGTTTCTTGTTTGCTTGTTTCTGTATGAGTTTTGAAACCCTTAGAGGGTATTTTTATGAAGGGAGGATGAAGGCTATTGGAGCCGTGATAAAATAGTTTTTAAGTATAAGCCTTTATGGTCTGAATAACGTAAACTTCTTTTACTGCTTTTGATAGAGCTTATCTCTAATCCCTACGAGGCTTTCGACCTTTGTCTGGTTAATTTTTAGTTTTTAAAATAGATTTTTAAAGGAAAAGAAAAGATTGTTAATCAGTCAGGATTTGTAAATGGATTAGGGGTTTTTACCTGTCAGTAATGTATGGTTACTGTTCAATATATACTATTTTGTTTTAGCTAAGATTTGGACAGGCCTAAGTCTTAACCTGCAATTCTAAAGGCAATAATCCATTTCTTTCTATTTGATTTTGTTTTTAATAAATGGTTATAGTATTATTTTAATTATTATCATGTGATTAAAAGGATTTACAGTGCAATGTATTTATGGAAATTTTTACTGTGTTAAGAGTACTATTATTACTCTATTTTGACTCATAAGGGTTGATATTTAAATATACCCTACAGTTCGATAATAGAATAAATTCTATATGATAATTTCTTAGCTCTGTTTTATTAATTTTCCTTCAATGATTTTTACAGATGTTACTATTTTTATAAAAGAAATATTTAGGGTGAATACTAGGATTAAGCTTATCTTTCATGACCTTAGATAGATGTCTTGGGGTTACAGTAGAAACTTCTGTTTTAATACAGAGACACATACTATCTGGAAATAAATTATTATAAGATTTTATTGAAATCTATCTAAGTCTAAACCCTAAGTGATAGTCTGTTTATTATTCCTATTTATTTGTTAAACTGTATCTATTGTATTTATAAAGAATAATAGTATTAAAATTGTTCTATATGTAGTATGATTACTAAATATATTTAAATACCTATGTTCAGTTCTTGTCTGAAGTAAATACATTCAATAGATAAAGTGTTTACTATTTCTTACAAATAAAATCATAAGTAAACTATAGCATAATTTAGTTACCTTTTTCATTCAAGGTTAAATAAGAGTCATCTTATCTACCTAAACACCCAGCTGTACTAGAGTACTACCTAAGCCAGGCGTGGAAAAATAAAGTATGGAAATCTATTTCTATTTATTTCTCATTTAGCACATTTACTACTATTTCTAACATAATCTGTGAATTACTAAGTCCATCAATACACAGTTACTCTTTTCTTCATAAACCCTAATAAGATGTTAACATGCCTGTATTTGAAAATTAGTAAACATTTTACTGAAGACAGTAAATAAATATAATAACATGAAACATATAGAACCTGTCAATGATAAGGTGACAACAGCTTAAGGAGGCTGTTCCTCCCAACCAACTCTTGGAGAAAGCTTAGCATTAGAGGAAATTTCAATTTAAAATGGGCCTTTCAAAAATAATACAAATTCCATGTCATCATTTATTAGCCAATCAAAATTATTTTAAATTAAAAACGGGACCACCTCTTAAAAAAAAATTTAATATAAATTTGGGGATAGGTATCATAAAAAAAACTACTTTTTTGTTCGTATTTTGTACATATCTCCCTGTGTTTTTACTCAAATTTCGTTTGGGATAGCTTGTTGGATGCAGATTAAATTCTACATCCAACGAGTAACCACTCGGCATACTTTTGATGGACCCCGCTACCCCAAAAAGAAGAAATTCCTGAAAAAACGTGATGATGATGTTCATCATCACATTTTTTTAGGAATTTCTTAGTTTTGGGGTAGTGGGGCCCATCAAAAGTATGTTGAGTGGGTACTCATTGGATGCGGAATTAAATTCCGCATCCAACGATATCTCTCAATCGAAATTTGAGTAAAAACACAGGGAGATATGTCCAAAATACGAACAAAAAAGTAGTTTTTTCTTTTCTTCCTCCAAAATTAATAAATATTATTTTATTATTTTAACTATTATTTTATTAATTTTCCTTAGGAGGCCCATTTTGAGTTGAAATTTCCTCTAATGACTGCACTTCCTCAAGATCCCTGAGCCTGTTTCCTGGTCCTCCTGGTAGAGTACTGGGTGAAGGATATGTCCTTAAGACCTTCTGTCACCTGATTGGTCCAATTACCTTAGTAATCCAAATCTGCTCATTGCAGTAAGAACTTCAGCCTAATAGCTGCAATAAGTTTAGTCTCAGTAGTTAACCCCTCAAACTCACTTCAGTAATCCCCTCCATCGAATTTCTCATAAGCAAATTCATTCACTCTGAATGATCACTTCTCAGAATGAGCAGCGTTAGCTGTCTGCAATGGGAAATTTTATAGAAATTCCTAGGTCTTCTGGGTCAGTTTTCACTTAATGAGCCACCTGCTCCAATTCCACTTTCTTGGGGAATCATGAACACAAATATAGGGAAGTTTCCACCTGCAATACTTGGAAGTAGTTTGAGGATGCTGCCACTTGTCAGTGTACTCTCCACCCAGTCTCCTCCACCAAGTGACCAACTAACACTCTTTTAACAACTTCCCTAAGCTGTTGTCTCATCATTTATTTATTTATAATTAAAATATTCTGAATTGCATTAATTATTCTTGACCCCACTTGGTCATCAATTACAAACTTCTCATAAAATATAACACAATGTTCCTCAAATAACATTAAATTGTTTTTGCAAATTGGGGCATGTGACATTTTACCCTGTCCGACAACACTCGTGAAGCGAATGAAGTCTCACCCGAGATGTTCGAGGGAGGGCTAACAGAACCAAGTTTCCGCAAATCAGAAGAGGAATATGGGCATCGATAATTCATAGAATTATCTATCAGATCTAACCAATCACTCAATCATCAACAGAACCAATCATTATTGATCGCATAATTCATTCATCACAGAAGTAACCATGTTGTTGCACAAACAGATCTAGAAAAACAACATCATTCATAAGCAGTAAACATCGCATCATAGATCCACGTCACACATATTCACCATTGGATTGTAGAAACAGAAAGAGAAAAAAGATAACAGTATTTCAGATCAACGCTCGTCTTTCTATATTACTTCTGTGCAATCAATCACAAATCCAAAATAGACAGCAATTCAATCCTTAGTCTAGGATTCCCTATGATGAACATGATCCTTACATTTACAATTCTTCTTCTATTTTTAGGCTTGCGCCTTTACATTCATGGTCCACTTCTAACTCACTCCTAACTGATTCTACCAACTAATTACCAATATCTGCAAAATATGGTCAAAAAGTGACACAAAATATTCAAAAGTAGTCTATCTTCTGCCTTGCGCTCTAACTTTGTCTTGCGCGGTGTCTTTTGATCTTGCGCAGCATCTGCGATGCTGCACAACTAACTAATTCTCAACCCCTTTCCAACAATTAATCACCAAAAAAATGAGAATAATGTCGGGTTCTCGTCAAGTTGTATCACATGTTTTCTTTCTTTCAGATACAACACTCTAGCGCATGATCATGGAGTTCACAACTTCTCAATCAAGTTCTTCCACTAGAAGAAGTTCAGTCAACTCATTTAAGTGAAGAAAAAGACATAACGAAGACATGTTGTTCATTTTGTGCCTTGTCCTTTCTTGAGGGAGGATTTTCTCCATGTGGTTTTTCCTCGTTCCTCACTTTTCTAGACAAAAATAATTGTAAAGGGTGACCATCAAATTGTTGTTGGCCCCTATATACATATATTTTGTATTATTTCATATACTCCATCATAAATTCAGACTTAAACGGGGGTGTTAGAACATTATAAACCATTACATACTTAGGATAAAAATAATTAATCATTTTTTGTTAATTTCCTATATATTAGCCTAGATAGTTGGCATCCATTTGCACCACTTGGTCAATACTTGCCATATATACCCCAGGAGCTCCTTTATACTGATTCTAGTTATATTTTTCCAACTTTACTGACTTGCCAGATTAGTAATTGTGCCTTCCTACGTACTTTGTCTTTATACTGCTTTATTTCTTCTTTTTAGTAGACAAGGTAAAGTTAGTCAACTAGGAAACTACTATATTTTGTGGCCAACCCATCCTCTATTATTTCTCTCCATATTCCATGATTAGTAATATTTTCCATCACTCATGACAACACACTCATGCCTTAGCCAATTCATGAGCTCCTTGACTGATTTGGAAAGTGTTTTAGTCACCTATGGGGGTTTATCATATTTAGTAAGCCTACTTTATGAGCTAGCATGATTTGTCTCCTTATAAACTCAATTTTAAATATCACAGATGTATTATTTATGTACAATATGTTGATTAATTTCTACATGATATCAGAGCCTCAATTCCTACAGTTAGTTGCGTTTAAAAAAACACAAAGTGTTCATTCCATATGATATTTTGGACCAACAAGGAATATTAGGATAGAATTAAATTTAAATCAAGTACATTAAATATATCATGTATGTTATAAAACCTAAACAATGGAATCAACCTAGACCCATGAACCTAGAGAACTCATGTTATAAAACCTAGACATTGCAATTAACCTAGACACGTGGACCTAGAAGAAGAAATGCTTAAGCACTCGTGGAAATTTCAAATATGCTTTTTCTAGCCAAGAACCATTTAAAAACAACAACAAAAAAACATCCTAAAAATTGCCACTGTGATTAAAAATTCAAAAATTCAAAAAATCATATTCATGGAAAAGTTTCATTTTCATCCAGCTTCCCACCACACCTTCCAACTTCCTGCTACTAATTTTGAGGGGTTTCCGTACTAGTTCAATCCCTATTCAAGGATTGCTTTTAAATGCACCTCTTACCCCTATGTGTTTCATTCCTTGGATTCATGGAAAACCCTAGTAATTATAGGTTTCTTGGTGGCTCTGTATCTCCTATGTGTTCATTTGATTACAAAGCTTGTCAATTGAATATAGTTCCCATCAATATTTCTGACGTAGGGTTACCTAAAACCATCCTATAGAAGTGAATTCTGTTTGGATTGTATCATGTGAGAATTTCTTCACAATCGCTTTGCATCTCCTTTTTTTATTCCAATTAAGATTCATTTTATGATTACCTTATGATAATTCTACGTTTCTTTACCATCCTTTGCAATGGATTTCAACATTTTTTATTAGTTTGAACTTTTCAATATTTTAAGAACCTATAGCAAACAATTGTCATATCATGCAGATTGTATATATATGGAATATTTGTATAAGAATTATGTAGATGGAAAATATATTATCTTATAGATTGAATGGAAGGTGTTTATTTTGGGTAAGAATCATGCAGGTGTCAAATATATTGACACGCAATAAGCACAATGTTGCACAAATGGTTGAATGGATGTTATAGAATGGTATTTTCCTAATTCTTTTGTTATATAATGTCAATGACATAGAAGATGGATGCACGCTCTAATGTATTGTGAGAACGTGACTGATCTAGCATTAACTCAAAATTAATCAAATATATTCATGACTTTGTTTTTCTACATCATTGTCATTCTTTATAAATCAAGGAGAAAATATTTCATGCCTCAAATTGCGCCTTCTGGGAGTTGGTGTGTTGTCATAGGTATGTTAAAAAAAAAATTTAAATTATTTGAGTGTAATTTAGTGTGTAGTTTATTCAAAAAAATTAGGACATACCAACATGAATGTATGTTCATCTCTGCTATAATATACCTTTGTTTAGTGGATGATGATGTCACGTCTCCACCTTTTTACCAGAGAGAGGACGCGGCTTTACTACTATCATATCCAGGAAATCTAACCCATGAACATGATAATTAAAATTGCGTTGAATTAAAAACATACATAGATGCATTATACATATAAATACACAGCAGAATAAAAACACATTCATTCAATTATTCAACATGTTCATATTAATTCATAAAAAAAATAGTTTGTAGAGATTAAGCACAATAATACTTATCTTGAAAAGAATTTGCCCGCAACTAGCTATGTTGATGCAACGTTCCACCCAACCATAGGCTAGTGTGATCATCAATCTCTCAGCATCACTGCCACCCCCAATCTAGGCATGATTCCACAAGACACTAGGGAACTATAGGCTCACACATAGCCAAAACCATACGTTGACAGTCAAGCCAACGCACCATTGGGTTTCACAGACTATAAGGAAACAAGCCAATAACATGGAGGGGTCCTTGGACTTACTTAGCCAAGACAAGCCATACATCAAACACACAACCATCCAATTAACATATGGTTCCTTGGACTTAATTTGCCAAGCCATCACAAGGATGCACCCAAAAACAAAATACCATTGCTGGGTAAGGCCAAACGTCCTGGGAACCCAAAAACAGAAATGGAAAAGTGGGGGAAAAACACCCTGAGTGAACAAAACGATTCCATCAAAACGTTCAATGGATCTATTGAGGAAAAACAACCTCTACAAACCATCAGATTGTAGATCTGAATTCAGGAAAATGTTTATGGAACCACAAGAGCAAAAATAACCTCCCCAAACCCATGGATCGTGAATCTCCTCAGGCCATTCACACAGCAACAACAAAATGGATTTTTCAGCTTGGAGAAAGTGAGGAAAATGCAAAAAAATGTGAGGGAATGTCCCATCTTTCTCATAGAGGAAAAACGACCACCTCAAACCCCAAAATCGTGGCCCATTCTTCCGCATTCGCTCAACAACACAGAAAACAAATTCTGAGCATGGGAAAAAGAAGAAAACGACCCAAATTGTGGCCCATTCCTCCCCATTCGCTCAACAACACAGAAAACAAATTCTGAGCATGGGAAAAAGAAGAAAACGACCCAAATCGCGAGGGAGACAAAAACGACCCCCAGCAAACACTAAAACGTGAATCTCTCCTGCATATGCGCTTGACATCACAAGAAATACTTCCCCAACCATGGAGAAACATGGGAAAATGAAAAATCATGAAGGGGAGAGCTCAACCCCCTTCCTATTGCGTGAGAGAGCCCACGTGAGTGAGAATGGGTAAGGAAAAATGAAAGACATGGGTGCCTAATGGCTTGGGCATGCCTTCCCAAGCATTTACTTGCCCCATAAGTCAAAAACACGTTCCCCAAAGATTGATGGGTTCACCAATTCGAATTCGATCTCCATACCCTTCCCATCCCAAGGCAATAACTTCCTTAACCCACTTAGATGACTGGGCATAAAAGAAAAAAAAGGTAGTTGACCATTTTATGGGTTTTCCCTTAAAAATTTGGCTTTTCCCCATGGCCCAAGTGTTTGATTATCCCACCCTCCCTATTCCTTGTGAAATCATGCCCCCATCTCTTTAATGTTGTGACACATAATTAGTTGTGATATTTTTATTAATTTGCATTTTACATGATGTCTCAAGCATATCGTGTCTCGCTAGCACATAAACCATCGACATCGATTTTAATCGCCGATACATAACACACTAAATCCATGGTGGGGCCTTTTCCTTGGGCTCCACATCATGATCAGATAAAAATATTTACATCATATGCAATTCAATACCACGGGGTCAAAACCGGGGTGTTACCGATGAATACATTAGCAAGGTTATACCATTCTTATGATGATAAAATCTTTTTTTTTGTTATGCAGGATTTGTACATGTGCATATATGGAGGTGAGTGATTTTTATGTGATTGAACTATATAATTATTTTCATGACATTTTCATGGTTCAAACATATTATCTTGTCATTTATTAATAATCTAATAGGATATGAATAAGCAGTACTTTAATCTATGTGAAAAAACATGGAGAAAGCAAATTATGACATGAAATCAAAGAAATTTGATTTTGGAAATAAAAAAAATAATGTGTCAAAAGGGATAAAATGGGGAAGAGAGGGGAATGCATTTTGATAGGTAAAGATTTAGAAACACAACAGTGTATTTCCTTATGCATTATAATTCTTTTTTTAGTATGATGATGTTATGGATATGTATACTATTTTTTTTTGATATAGTGACTAAGAAGGTAAAAGTCCTATCAAAATCAAGCAAGATTACACCTTCGATGCCCTTAAATGACTCTTTTAGTCTTAGCAATGAAATAAATGAGGAAGAGAAATTTCCTTCTTTTCTAGAAGAGGTGCAACATGAAGAACACGGTATATGCTAATTAATTCGTAAATTTTAACTTCTTGATAACTACAAATTTTTATATTAAGAAATACATAACACCTTTACGTGCCCTTCTTCTACATAAGATGTTCAAGAACAACCATGACATGAATATTTACTGGTGTAGAAGTGGCGGATCCCTCTACATAAGCATCAACAAATAAAGTCAAAAAGAGGTGTAGAGGACCCACAAGATGTGCAATAATTAATAACATGGAGGAAAAACTTGAAATTGATGTCAATGAAAGGAAACAACCTATTGGTCCAAGTTCTATGAAGCTAGGTTCATTTCTAGGTGTATTTTCTAGGGAAATGGTTCCAATCACATATTATAATTGGAGGAAGGTTCCACATCATCTAAATGAGAACTTGTGGAACATCGTTAACGTGAGTATTAGACAATATTTGTATTTTTTCTCAAAATTTGTCTTTTTCCATGATTTTAATGTTTAATTTCAAACAATGTATGACATCCAATAATGCACTTCTTGTATGTTGTAGGAAAAATTCACAATCCCTCCAATATTAAAAGATTACTATTTGCAATCTGTAGGCCATAAGGAAAAAAACATTATACAACTTGACGAGAATTTTATACTCAAAATGAGAACTCTATCAGTAAAAACTCATATTTTGCACCAAAAGCATAAAAAATAACCCTCAAATGCAAAAGTGGTGCTACTGGTAGCACCCTTTTTTGTTAGGATTAATTTACAACATTTCTGAAACCCCACCCGATGTGGTTGTGATCAAAATCATAAATCAATCCCCAAATCAAAAAGACGTGCTTCCAGAATCGCCCTCTTTTTTGGAAGGATTAAAATTACGTTTTGTTTGAAACTATGATCTTAGCAACCAACATCGTTACAACCAAAACCCTAAAATCAACCCCCAAATAAAAAGCTAATGCTATCATGACACCCCATTTTTATTTTCAAGCTGAGAATTATAAATTATTTGAAATAAGGGCCTTAATAGTTGGTGCTAATGCAATGAAAATACCAAAACCAACCCTCAAATTAAAAATAAGTGCTACCAATAAAAACTCTTTTGAAAATATTTTTAAAATATACCAAAAAAATTCAAAAAAAAATTTAAAAAACAAAAACAAAAACAAATTAAAAAAATAAAAATAAAAACTAAAACACTAAATAAAACATAAATAAAAGTTTAATAAATAAAATAAAATAAAATAAACTTAAAAAATAAAAAATAAAACATAAAAAATAATCCAATTAAAAAATATTGAATACAAATAAAATTAAAAATAAATAAATAAAACAAACAATTAAAAAATGCAAAATAGAAAATAATTTTATGAAACTAAAGTAAAGAATTATATATATATATATATAAAATTAAAAATTAAAAAAAACAAACAAAATAAATTATATATATAATTAGAAATAAATAAATAAACAAACTAATTGATAATAATATAAAACATATATTAAAAATTAAAAAATAATCTAAATACATAAAACTATTATAAAAACACTATATACATATATATCACAAAACTTAACAAATAAGGGGTCCCTTATATTTAAAGAAAAATAAATACATACATTAAAATATTATAAAAAAGCATACTAAAAGATTATAATAAAAAACATATTAAAAAACTTAACAAATAAGGGATCTTGTTATATTTAGGGGGAATGGGTACAAGGAGGGGCGATTTTGAGAATCTCTTTAGCACTCACTCCAACTCCAAGGTGGGTGGGAGGTGGGGCGATTCTCGGAAATGGTCTTTCTTTATATTCTATTTTCTCAAAAATATAAAAATAACCTTTTATGTATTTATTATTTTACTATGTTTTTTCATACTATTTTTATATTTTTTTGTTTTTATTACATATCATATTTTTAATATATATATATTTCATAACAATTTTTTTATTATATTTTATAATATATCTTTTCAAATATATATATGTTATTTTTTTAATTTTTTGTTTATTTGTTTGCAATTTTATAATGTTTTTTATTTTAAAATTTGCTTTTTGTTGGGTTAAAACTTATTTTTAATGTTGCTTTCAAAATAATTTCTTGAAAGAGATATTTAAATTTTTTTGGGTCATATTTAAAAAATGTCTACAATTTTAACTTGAGAGAAGAAATGGTTGCCAATGGTAGCATCTTTTTTTTATTCTAGGGTTGGTATTGGCATTTTTGTTGCATCGATGCCATTTGTTAAGGCCATGGTTTCAAATAAGTTGTAATTTCATTCATGTAAAGAAAAATGGGGGTGCCGTGGTAGTGTTAGTGTTGTAAATGAAAGTGTCCTATGGCTAGGGTTTAAGAGGCCATCAACGTACTGGGGTTGAAAGAGAGATGCACAATGTTCAGCAAGTATATAACAGCAAG
>LPNX010426655.1:99655-135404 GCA_001517045.1 Pseudotsuga menziesii | reverse complement strand
CAAAATTGCTCATATTTAGTAGTAAATCACTTGGAAAACCTGTGGTGACTAGAATTTTTAGTCACCTAGTAGCTAATTCCTCATTTTGTACTAGTGCAATGTTCCCCACACTCTAGTGACTGGTACATGTGGCCCCATTATTCCAAGTGGACCCAATGGTACTAGTGGACCCAATAATAATAAAAATACTCCTAAATTAGGAAAATATAGTCTAATAGATAGTTTGGACAAGGGAGGATTATAATTCCTAATATCCCTCTGATGTATCATTGTATCTATAATGTCCCCAACCTTCCGACTGGTGAAGAGGATGCTACCAAACCATCAAACATCCGGGAAACTAGCCCCATGAACAAGAACATGGATATAATGCTGAATTAAAATGCTTAAAACAGAAAACATGCAAGGATGCATAATTACTCAACATATAGTGGAAGCAAACATACATTTGAGCATCAACACATTCATCATTATTCATTAATAATACATATAACTGCAGAGACGAAATGGTCAAGAATACTCATCTTGTAAGAACTCATCCCGTAACCAGCTATGCCACTGCAACGCTCCACCCAACCATAGGACAGCGTGCTCATCAATCTCTCAGCAACACTGCCACCCTCGAGATGGGCATGATTCCCCAAGGAATAAGGGACTAAGAAGGCTTACACATAGCCAAGGATACACAATATAGCCAAGTCAACACAATTGGGTTTATCAGGTCATCAAGGAGCTAGGAAAGGATGAATGCTAAATTGGTACGCTCATGGAAAAGATAAGGGCACCTACACCAGAGCTAGCCTGACTTCTAAGACACCCACACACACCCGACACCAGGAATCGGTCCCTTCTCTGCTTCAGGCCCTAAATTCCCTTGCTAGTGCTCTTCCAGGGTTGTGGAGAAGAAATCCAGCCATCTAAATCTCTTTGTGTGGCTCCCAAACCCAGGTTTATCAAGCATACCCAACCTTCAAATCCACTCCACGTAGTCTAAAGACCAACCACTGCATACCCGCAGTAAAACCATCAGTTCATAGCTTTGTGAAGAAAACCAAAGGAAACAGGGTGACAACCCAAAGATGGTGAATGCAGCTCAAGCCAAACAAGGCGAATCAGAGTTGTTCTTAGCCCTAGCATGGCCAAAACAACTCAACAGCAATGCCAAAAGGTAATTATACACACACAAAAACCCAAACCAGGGGGAGAACAACAACCCCAATATCACAATGAAACAATGGAAGCATTACACAGTCCGCAAAAAGGGAGAGAAGCCAGACTCCTAGCATTGATAGGGGAAAACATAAACACAGACCACAATCGGTAACATACATGGCCACAATCGGCAAGTAGACATACACCTACCACCGAAACCGGTATGGAACACAAAGACACATAGCCCTAGCATGAATGGCTCCTACACAGGTAAAATTGTGGGTGACCATAACTCTTTTTCCAACCCCCTGTGTGAGATGAACAAACGATGGATAATCCCCCCAATTGGTGCACGTGAGGAATCCAAATGTCTCTGCGTGAGAATGAGCAAGGCCAAATCGTCAGGAGAGTAGAATCGTGGGAGAGTGGAGAGAGTGTTTTCTTCTACCCCACTTGATGTGAAGAGGAAGAGTCTGCTAGGGGAGTGGGCACGTGGGCAAGGACTAATAGTCCTACCACACCCACCACTACTCAGCAATAACTGCTCCCAAATAACAAACAACATAATTTTAAAGGGGTGGTTGGCACATGGATTTTCCCCATAGGCCCAAAGTTCAACAATTTCCCCTTCTTATCCTTAGGAAATCATGCCCTTTTCATTAATGTTGCACCGTCGTAGCTGGCTATAGGTTCATTTTAATTAATGTGCATATTTACATGATACCAAAACTATTATGTGTCGGATAGCACGATATACCATTGACAACGATCCCAATTGCTGAAACATAACACAACCAAATTGATGGTGGGGCTTTTTCCTTTAACTCCACACCATGATTAATTACAATATACACATCATGTATATTTTAATGTAACCAGGGTCAAAACCGGGGATATTACAGTATCCTATGAACATACCCTTCCTCCTAGAAGGATTGATCTTGGTCCTATTCTCCCTTGAGATATGTATGTAGACCGAAAACCATATATTCTAATATGGGTGACTTCTAGTTTCTTTGTTGAGAAAGCCACTTCCAGAGTTTTGTTGTCAAGTACTCTATGAGGAGTAGGATTATGTACATACACAACTGTCCTTTCTAATTCTTCCCAAAGGTGCATAGGAATATCCTGGTCATGTAGCATTTCTTTCCCTACTTCCATTATGGATCGGTTATTTAGTTTCGCAACCCCATTCTGCTGAGGATTATATAGAGTGCTCAACTCCCTCTTAATCCTAGAATCTTTGCAAAGTTCCTTGAATTATTTCTAGGTGAATTCTCCACCATTATCTGACCGCATATTCTTGATCTTCCTTTTAGTTTGGTTCTCAACCAAGGATTTATATTCCTTGAACTTACTGAATACTTCATTTTCCCTTCCAAGAAATATATCCAAGTCTTATGTGTGAAATCATCTATAAAGGAAACATAGTTCACATACCTGCTTAATCAGATAGAAGGCATGGGTCCACACACATCTGAGTGTACTATCTCCAATATTCCTTTAGCCTTTCTTTCACTGTTGGGAAAATTATTATGTGTATTCTTTCCTTTTGCACATCCTTTGCAAATGCCTTCATGCTTTGCCTTGATCTATGGAAGTTCAGAGACTGCTTTGATTTCCATTGGTAATGCTCTGTAGTGCATACGTGCAATCCTTCGGTGCCATAGTTCACTTGGTTTTATTGATTCATCAACCAATGTTTATTTAGGTTGTCCCTTTACCTTGTATAATCCCCAGTATTATACTCCAATAATTGTTGCATCATCTATTTTCTTTCATTTATGCCACATAAGAACTCGGCCATCAAAAAATGAAACTCTCATTTAAGCATGGTTTAGGGACCACATGCAAATTTGCAAACTTTTATGGGAGAAAAGGCATGCACTGTTATATCTCATGCAACTCCATTTAAAATGATACTATTAAAATAGCATGCAACTTGACCCCAAGTCTTTATTACCCTTTTAAGGACAACACAAACACCAGTCTGCTTAATGTTACAATGTGACGGTATAATTACTAAAGGCAATGGTTGTAGTATGTCACCTCAGTCCATTATACTCGTTATTTGTGTTGGTAGTACTAGTAGCCCAGTGGGAGAGTGACTATTGCTATTGATCAGCTTACAAGTAGACTCATCAGCAGATCTCAAGCTAATTGTATCAACTTCTTGACTTTTACTTGTTGTAGGTGTCAATTTTCTGAATTTACTTCTTTTAACATATCTCTGTCTTCCTGAGAAAGCTCATGAAGGTGTTTATCATGTCCATTTCCTGTTGGAGTTGGCTTATCTAGAGTTTTCACTAAGAGATTTGCAGTATTTTTTACTAGAAAATGAACATGTGATTTAATTGGAGCCTTGTTTCCATTGGGGTTGTTTTTGGCCCAACTCTCAAGATGATGAAGCCACACAATCACTTAAAAAACATACAATTCTGTTTTTTGTTTCTTTGCATAGTGAAAAGTTTGAACAAGTGTCAACTCATTGTGTCTAGGTAACCTTTGATCTAAGGCAGATCAGTATCTAGTGTAATATTCTACTCCCTTATCTCGATGAGAAGTTCTTTAGCTTCTTGGAACCATTTTGCATTTCCAAAGACATTGATCATTGCGTTATATAAAATCATATCAGGATATAGGTTTACAACCTTTAACTTGGAGAAAAGTGAGATTGCTTTTGAGTAATCCTTCAGCTTTCTAGCCAATTCAATAGGGGTACTATATGTGATAACATCAGCAGTGATTCTTTCTTGCTCCATTTGTTGTAACCACTTTAAGGTAGAATCAAACTTACCTAAAATTAAGAAATATGAAGATCTATGCAATCTTTTTTTTGAAAGAATTAAACTTCAAATGTACTTATAATTTTGGTATTGGTGGAAGTTGCTCACACTTTGCATGTTAAATTGGAATTTTAGAGATGGAGGTTCATACTCCTAGTGCACAAGTTATAACTAATGCGGTTCAAAAGACTGTCAATAAAGCTACTCATCTCCTAAGCAAGCCTTCCGTAGCAAAGTCTGTAGGCAACATGTTGTCCAAACAAGCAAATTCAAGACGAAATTGCACAACAGAAGTTAAAAATACTAAACAAGCCATAGACTAGCAAGTTTTGTCAGGAAAATGTAGTAATCCCATTGTATGTGGTAAACACCAAGTAAGATATATATTATCCATTAACGTCCATGTGTAATGATGTAATTTTTAGATATTGTGCTGAAAAGAGTGTTGCACAAGAAAACCAAGCAGTGAAAATGCAAAAGCTTGAAGCAGGACGATTAAGGCAGGTGACATGATTGTTTAGTTGAATGTTCATTTTGTTGATATTGTTTTTGTTGAATGCTTTTAACATGCATTGTGTGGATGGGTTATGTTTAGGATAGGGAGAGCGATGCATGTTTGGTATAGAGAGAGGGTTGTATGTCTGTTAGTTTTATACTTTTCTTTTAATTTTTCTTTCATATTTTTAAATGTAAAAGAACACATTTTTCCACTCAAAACAAATCAAAACAAAGGTACAACTGCTTCTATCAATAAAAATAATGAAATAAAATGGAACTCGGCCTTGAAGGTAGAGTGTGCTTCTGTCAATCCTACATCTTGGATATTTTATGCATATTCCTTTCCTACCTAGTGTAAATTGTGATAATGACCATGCTTTTTTGTAGTTAGCAAAATTTGCTTTCTATTTCCTTTTGCTGTTGAAAAGGTGTTTTTTTTTTCATTGTAGAACATCTGAGCAGCTCCACAAGCAATCCCTAGCTCATGTAAGAACAATATCATTCATCTTTCCTTAGTGTTTTAAGTGGTTAGTGTCCCCAGTGTCTCATTGCAGAAGGAATCTATTTCAGGATGGTACTGGTGCACCTTTTAAAAAGTACAAAACATTAATACTCACAATATTGAAGGATCCTGGACTTGAAACAGCTCAGAGAAGTCGGCCTACAAGGTATATTGTGGAATCAATTGTTTGCAAACTCTCAAGTTTGTGTGAATGTTAACTTGCACTAGTGAATTTGATTATTTACAAGCAAGCCATAAGGGCTTGAAAAGCAACATACATTTCTGGCATATTCTTCTTTTATTTATTCAGGATTAAGAGTGTGGATGGGCTTGAAGAAGAGATGCTTGCCAAAATTCCAAATTTCAAAGCATGCCCACTCAACAAAAAGGTAAGTATGCAACACAAACTATTACAAGCTAGTTTTCATTTCTTTTCATTCCACCTGAATTTTCAGACATGTTCTCATCCTTTTTGTAATTTGTAGATATTGGAGGATCCATTGTTTCCACCATTGCATAAGATTGTTCCTCAATTACCAAAGTTTCAGGTTCAGTTTGGGCACCAAACACATTCAATACATTTTATCTCTTTATATGCATCTTAACACATGGTCAAGCCTCTTATTCTTCTTGGATCAAGTTAAATATTGTTTTGGTTGCAACTTGACAGGAATTCCATTTGAAGACAATGGAGAGGTCTTTGCAACACTCTTCTACTTCATCATCTGCAGATTCAGCTATGGTAAGGAATTCATCTTTACCCCTCTCATGGTATTTGGGGGTTTTCATGCAAAACATGTTAACAACCAGATTCAACTCTGATTTTTACCATGTTAATCATGGAGAGAAGGAATTTCACGCATTAACCAGTAGATTCAAGGGTTTTTCCCATGTAATTTGTGATGGATAAGAGGAAGGACCAACATGGATGGGGTTGGCTGCTGTAGTGAAGAAAGTCTTCAAGAGATCATTTGGGGGAAAATTTTGTAAAATTTGTTGGAGGAAATTGGAATGGACAAATTTTCAAACATTAGCCTTGGCTACTTTGTATATCTGTACACTAGTTTTGGGATGTAATATTTACTGTACTGTTGCTCCAGTTATCTCTTTTAGTTCATTTTGAAACATTCGACATAATATTCTTATTAATATATTTATATTAATTTAGAAATTTTTCTTTATTGGGCTAAATTGTTTTAAAAAATATTTCACATTCATCTTTTATTACTTTTTATTTTCGATGTCCTATTTTTATAGCAGCAAAACTCAAAAGTTCTATGATGTTACAAAACCTTCATAGCAACACTGGGGACTTTGTTTACCTCCACCAGTATGGCTGTGGAAGCTACTGTCTGATTTATTTGATCTCCAATTGGATGCTACTTTTATACATTGTGACAACCAGAGTTGCGTAAAGTTGTGAGAGAATCCAATGTTCCATGACAAGTTGAAGCATATCGAGATCAAGTACCACTATATTAGGGATATGGTGCAGAGGGGAGTAGTGAAGCTCTAGTATGTTGTGATGGAGGAACATATAGCTGATGTATTGACAAAGCCATTGGCTAGGGTGAAGTTTGAGTACTTCAGGGAGAAGCTTGGTGTTCTCCAGATAGAGGTTTCCTCCAAGGGAAAATGTTGAGTCCCATAGCCATTCTGACATGGTGAGAGGATTGGTTCTTTCCATGGCTAGATGTAAGGGCTGAGCCATTATGCCATGGTGAGAGGATTGGTTCCTTCCATGTCAAATATGAGTGTTGAGATCCATAGCCATTCTAACAAGTAGGTCAGATATAAGGGCTAATCCATTCTATCATGGTGAGAGGATTGCTTCCTTCCATGTCAGATATGAGTGCTGGCCATTCTGTCGAGTAGGACAGATGTAAGGGAAATTGCCATTATTTGAATGGAGCTGCCTGGTGAGGTACCAGGAGAACTCAGTCTAGGACTAAGTAACCATTCTGATGTGATAGAGGGATGTGTTCCCACTTTATTAGATGTAAGGGATGAACCATTCTGTCATGGCTAAAGGATTAAGTTCCTTCCATGTCAGATGTGAGTGTTGGCCATTTCGATGAGCAGGTTGGATGTAAGGGAAACTGCCATTCTCTAGGATAATGGAGGCACCTGGTCAGTCACCAGGTAGCTAAGTCGAGGAGGACTGGGGGCCATTCTGATGTGACTGTAGGATTGGTTCCTACAAGATCAGATATGAGTGCAGAGCCCTTCCATCATTGTGAACAGGATGTGTTCCCTCCTGGATGGATGTAAGTGCATAGCCTTTTCATCATTGTGAGTAGGATGTGTTCCCACCTAGATGAATGTGAGTGCAGAAATCTTTCATCATTGTGAGCAAGATGTGTTTCATCCTGGATGAGAGTCTTTCATCATTGTGGTAGGATGTGGTTCTAGCCTGGATGGAAGAACAGAGATCTTCCATCATTGTGGTGGGATGTGGTTCTGGCCTGGATGAAAGTATGGAAATCTTCCATCATTGTGGTAGGATGTGGTTCCATCCTGGATGGAAGTACAAAACTCTTCCATCATTGTGGTGGGATGTGGTTCCGGCCTGGATGGAAGAACATAGACCTTCCATCATTGTGGTAGGATGTGGTTCTAGCCTGGATGGATGTGAGTACTATGCCTTTCTAATGAGTAGGTTAGATATAAGTGCTGAAGAAGACCTACATGGAGGCTAGGCCTACAACCAGCATTAAAAAGGGCTAGCTCTTTAGAACTTCCTGTGACAAGAAGAATCATGAGATAGCACCAGTGATGATCCAGATCCAGTGATGATGGCCAGTGATGATCCAGATCTAGTGATGATGGCCAGTGATGATCCAGATCAAGTGATGATCTAGGTCCAGTGATGATGATCCAGCATTGATGATCCAGATGAAGTGATAATCCAGATCTAGTGATGATTCCCAAGGATGATCTAGATTGAGTGATGATCCAGATCCAGTGATGATGATCCAGCAGTGATGATCTAGATCGAGTGATGATCCAGATCCAATGATGAAGCCCAGTGATGATCCAGATCCAGTGATGATCCAGATCTAGTGATGATGTCATGTGATGATCCAGATTCGAATACGAAGAGGACTTGAAGACTCAGAAGACTTGAGATGTAGAAGATGAGATGATCCAGTTGATACAGAGAAGAAGACCGGTACTGAAAATTGTGTCCAAAGAATACTTTCCTAGTTAAGAGGGAGTGTTGATATATTTGTAACTTCAGAATGTATTCATCTATGTATCTTATGTATTGTAACCTGATGTTTATTCTAGGATGTATCTATAACGTAATTGAGTCATGTTGTCATGCCCCGATGTTTCGATCAGGAGGATCAATAATGTAAACAAGTCATGTTAAGTCATTATGGGTAACCCTCCGATTGTCTAAGGGTTAAAGTCCCCGTAGTTCCGGGGCACTAGGGTTATTAGACTCTCCTAGTAGAGGTCGGACCTAGTAGGGTTTTAGTCATGTCAGGATTAGTATAAATAGATAATTGGAGTCTCTATTTATCACACAACTCATACACACTCATACACACTCAAGTGTAGTGCATAGTTGAGGAAGGAGAAGATACTGGGGCTAGACAACAAGAAGATTACTGCTGTCGGGAGGTCACTTATTGTTTTGGGCTTTTACTATTTTGGTGCTGATTCTATCTCTGAGGAAGTTGCAGGGTTTTCTCCATTTATGGTTTCCTTGAGGAAAAACACTGTGTTCATTGTCTCTTGTGTTTGATTGTTGTACTTGTTATTCTCTTAGTTAAAGATCCTAATAATGCTAGCTTAATGTTGAAAAACTAACAAAATGCCTTTTGGGTTAATGAATGTAGGAGTTGCTTTCCAGAGAGCCATGGACATAGCTTTTGTTGAGGAGAAAGATAAGTTTGTGGTAATTTATATGGATAACACTATAGTGTATTCTAAGTCTAACAGGGATCATTTAAAACATTTGGAAAATATATTTTTAAAGTGCATAAGGTATGGCATATCCCTCAACCCTAGAAATTCAAACTTTGCTATGAAAGAGAAAAATATGTTGGGGCACATTATTTCTATGGATGGGATCAGAATTGACACAAACAGAGTAAGTGCCATTTTGAAGGTAGAGGAACCCAGAAGTAAAAAGGAAGTACAATCATTCATTGGACAGGTAAATTTATTGAGAAGGTTTATCCCTAGCTTTGTAGAGATATTGAGGAATGTCACACACATGCTGAAGAAAGATATTGAAATTAAATGGACTGTGGATGCCACAAAATATTTTAAAAGTATTAAGAAAATAATCATTGAAGCCCCAATTTTAGTGAGTCCTTATTTTTTTAAATATTTTTTGGTTTTCTCATATGCATTTGAACATACAATTGCTGGAGTCTTGCAATAGAAAAATCATCAAAATGATGAACAACCCATTGCTTTGTTTAGCAAGGTGTTGAGGGATGGGGAATTAAAGTATAATATTATGGAGAAAAAAACCTTATTACTTGGTAAAATATTTGAAGGATTTCAGGGTCAATATTTTACATTCCCACATCATAGCATATGTTCCCAGTAATGTAGTAAAGAATATCCTTACTCAACCTGACCCAGATGGGAAGAGAAAAAAGTGGATTGTTGTTCTATTGGAATATGATTTGGAAATCAGGCCCACAAAATTAGTGAAAGGGAAGGAACTTGCTAAACTTATGGCATATTCAAATTTTGAATCTCTACTATTAAATTTCTTGTCCAATCATTTTAATAAGCTTGATTTAGAATTGCGGGTACTAGTGGATTTTTCTTTGCATCCATGGTACAGTGATGTTATTTATGTTTTGTAGAACTTATACGCTCCTCCATGATTGAGCAAGACCAGGGATAGGTCAGTAAAATTGAAAGAAACAAAGTTTTGTATTATGAATTAGTATTTGTAATGGAAAGATCCAGGTGGGATTTTGTTGAATTGCTTGCTGGAGAATGAAGCTCAACAAACAATGAAGGAATTTCATCAGGGTGTTTGTGAATGACATCATTCCGGGAAAGTAACTACAAACAATATCTTGAGGGCTGGTTTCTATTGGCCTTCCACGTTCTTTGATATTTATAAGGAAATCACCACTTGTCATAAATGCTAGATATTTGATGGAAAAAGAAAGCTAATTCCATTACCCCTTAATCCTATTTCAGTTGAGACACCTTTCAATAGTGGGGCTTATATTTCGTTGGAGAAATTAACCCAAACTATTCTGGTCAGCATAGATGTATTTTTAATGCAACTTATTATTTCACAAAATGGATTGAGGCTACACCAACTAGGAGAGCCACTGATTCTGTCATCATATATTTTTTAGAGAATAATATTTTGTCAAGGTTTGGGTGTCGTAAAAGGATTGTAACTGATAATTCACCCATTTTCAAATAAAAAAAGATGATAATTCACCTGTTTTCAAATAAAAAAAGATGATCAGTTTTTTCCATAAGTATCATATCAGTTTGAATCACTTCATTGCAAACTATCCTCAAGGGAATGGGCTTGCAAAATCTTCTAGCAAGAGCTTAGTAAAGATCATCAAAAGGTTGTTAGAGGAGAATAAAAGATCTTGGCACACAAAATTGAAGTATGCCTTGTGGGAAGACATGATAAGTACTAAAAGGGCGATTGAGATGTCACATTTTCAGTTGGTATAGGGAGCATAGGTGATTTTTCTAGTGTCTCTAGCTCTTCCTGTCATGAAGTTTCTACATGAACATGAGGAGGAACCAAACCACATGAAGAGGAGGATAAATCATATTATTGAGGAGTTGAATGAAATGATGGATAAGGCCTATGACAAAATACATGTACATCAAGAGAAGATGAAAAATACCTTTGATAAGAGGGTGAAGGAAGAGAAGTTTCATATTGATGACTTGGTTTTGAAGTGGGATGCACCTAAGGAGGAAAAACATGGAAAATTTGATCACATGTGGAAAGGACCATATATCATTGCAACTTTCAAGGGAGACAATTCATTTATTTTACAACATCAAGATGGGGTTCAACTAAAACGCGACCTTGTCAATGGAAGATTTCTGAAACATTATCTATCCTAAGGTGGAAGGTAATTTTTGTATTTTAGTTGTACATATTTATTTTGAAAAAATTAGTACAGATGGTGAGCTGAAAGATTTGAATCCTGGAAAGAAGGCCCTTAGATCTTGAGGGGTTTCCATTTTCTTTATTTTACATAGAAAAAGGAAAAAATAGTTTTGAGTTTCTACAAAAGAATAAAACAGGCACTGGTCTGCGGGTTCTTTTCTAACTCATAGGGAGGATATCATCCCCAGTTCAAGCCAGTTGTTAGCACCACTTCTGGTTAGCATTTAGAAAGGGGCAGACCTTAGAAAAATAAGGTATGGTGTGGAATTTCATAATATGACCAAAGGTATGTCATAAGGTGCTTAAAGAATGATAAAGGGGGTTATTCATAAATATTAAATCATGCTTTAATATCTAGAAATAAGTTTAAATCAAATACGTGCACCTATGCTACCATACGACATGTTTTAATGGAATAGATTTATGGATGGGAAGATCTATGGTTACCAATAAATCTGCTAGCCAGATATGTATGACGAAATAAATTTGGGCAATTAACGGAATGGTGTAAAGGGGAGCAACAATCAACGAACAAGAAAAAAGACAATATAGATATATGACTGAGAACGATTCCGCTGGTGGAACTAGTGTGGAAGAGTAAACATTTCCAATTAGCGGAAAAGATTACACAATTCATAAATCAACGATGGATATCTAATTAGGAAAGTGACCTGTGGTCTATAAATGTTCTGTTGGATGACCATGCATGGGAAAAGTGAAGCTGGAAATCAGCAAAACAGTGTATAGCACACACAAATCAATGGTGAAGATCAATTCTTGAAGGATATCAATGGCTATAGATCATTCCTCTGATAGAAGTTACACAGATTAATGAGATGTTTAAATAAACGAAATGTGTTAAAGGGCCCACATGATCGACGGTTGAGATTTAAGGTGGGTGAGATCTATGGTCAAGGGATATTTTGCTACTGTAAGATGCAGACAAAAATTCATAATGAAACCCAGCAGGATAGGTTAAATTGAAACAATAATTGAAGGATGAGATTAAAACTGATTAAGATCTACATTGGAGATTGAGTCCACTGGAGAAAGGTGCATTTAGTTTGAATAATTGGAGCTAAGAGAAATGTGTAAAGGTAGGAATTGATTGGAGGTTGAGATTTATGGAGTATGAGATCAAGGGATATTTACCAATATAATGAAGAAATATGCAGGTCATTTACATTTTGTATGGATGACAGTAAATCAAGAAGAGGGTCTACAGTGCTAAACAAAAGGATGATAGATCTACGGTTATTAAGGAATCAGCCACCAAGAATTGCAAGGAGAATTAGAAATGTGAAGTTAAACAATGATCAAGATCGACGCTTCAGAATATAGAGAGAGTATATTTATGGACAGAGGAAGATTCACATGGATATGTTGCATGAAGGATAACAGAGGATTCCATATCATAAAATACTATAAAAGGTAAAGTAGATGGATGAGAACTATTTGTATTTTGTGCATTGGAAGAAGAGAGCTCAATTTGCATGGAAGAATCCAACTTAGAGAAATTCTCATCCACCCATCATCTGACTAGGTAGGCCACTTTTTACCTACCAAAGAGTATTTAAAATGGATAGTGGAGGGGAAATAGAGGCTCAAGCTCTAGAATACCAAAAAACTGAAGAAGTTTTTGAGGATAGGGATAGTGAGGATTTTGATACCCTGTTATATTTTGTACCAATTAGTCAATTAAAATCCAAAATAAAATCCTTTGAAGACTAGGGTACACAATTGCATTGTGTCTGTAGGTCCTATTTTCATTCGTTCTGTCATGAACAAACCCTAGGTTTTCCAAAATTTGTTGAGTGGTGTGCATCAAATTATTCCTCTTTTTAAATATTTATTATGGACTCATCTTGTGTAAATTAATCCCAAGTTGTAGATCAATTGCATTCACAAAATTACTAGTCAAACATGCAAAATTCCACAAAAAGGAGATTGAATATGGAGCATAACACAATATTCCATTGAATAACTCTACATAAGCCAACATAATCAAGTAATAGGATATAAAAATATATAATTAAATCATATATTTTAAATCATAAGGATGCTATTCGAATTGGACAAAAAGCAGGCTTACTAAACTAGTCAAAATCCCCCATAGGCGCATAAGTCAGTTTCCTAATATGTCAAGATGCTCACGAATTGGATGAGTGAGTTATACTAGATAATAAGTGATGGAAATATATCAGATCCATTCTTTTTTATGGAGAAAAATAGGGAGTATGGTTAAGGAAAAAAACAAGGCAGTTACTCATAGAGTAGCTTTTCCCTTTTGCCTTAATATTGCTAAAAGCAAGGAAGCTTTCAGAAAAAAATAGAACCGTCCATTTTCTATTTTGGAAATAATTTATAGTTGTCATAATATTTCCAATGATGTTTATAAAGTTCTTTCTAAGCCATTTTTATCATTTGTTGACTTCTAGGTGCAAGTGGATGCCAACTAGCATAGTAAGGAATCTAAGAATCTAGGAATAAGACAAAAATGATTAATTAATGTCAAATATGCGTAACTATGGGTTTGATTATTCTAAAACCCCCTTTAATCCTAAATTTATGTGAAAATATTAGAAAAATATATGGCCTAGCAACAAGGTTTAGTCACCCTTTACACACTCCTTTTCCATACAACCAAGGAAAGAGGCAGAAACCCAATGGGAAAATCCTCCCTTAATCATGGACATGAACAATTTTTTTTTAAATATTGTTATCAATCATTATTCACCACATGATATAGAATCCCTAGTAGTGATTTGAGATTACTGAAGGTCTTCTCACAAAACACTTTGGTAAATATTTATGCTACTTGCTCTGAAGATGCACAGTAGAGTAGAGCAATGGTACCATCATGCATAAGCTCCCTGAAATAGTGCATATGGATCTCAATGTGCTTGTTTCATTATTTTTGAACTCGATCGATGGAGATTCAAATGGTTCTTTGATTGTCACAATCTATTATAGTGGAAGTCTCTGATTCGATCCCACATTCTCCAAGTATCCACTGCAACCACAAACATTGAGTAGTTGCATTCACATCTCCTATATACTCTTCCTCTTTTGATGAGAGTGATATGTCACTATGATTTTTACTTGACCAGCTGATTGGTCCATCTGCAACCATGAACTCAAATACTGAAGTAGACTTTTAATCTGTGTTGTCAGCTGGCCAATCATTGTCCATAAATCCAACTAGATCTAAGTCATATTTTGCTGCATAGAAAATCCCATGAGTTCTTGTTCCTTGAACAAAGTTTAGTATCCTCTTGGATTCCCTCTAATGGATCTCATGAAGCTGATCCATGGGTCTAGAAGCCACACTAATTGCATAAGGTATGTCATGTTGATTATGTGTAAGATAAAGAAAACACCCAATCAACTGCGTATACAGTGTGTTATTTACCAATAGAGAAGAACCTGCTTCTTCAAGATTAAATACAAAAAGGAATGGAGTCTTGCTTTGTTTCATGTCCCCCAATTAAATAATTTCCAAATAAGACTATTTGCAAATAATGTTTCACCAACCTACTAGTTCCCTAGGTTGAGATGGAGACATAAATTTTGTAATAAGGGGCTCTGGGACCCAAAAGGAATTTATTTTACCATATTTGCATTTAATTGGGTCACATAAAATGATAAATTCTAAGAAAATAAGGTGGCATGAGTTCATGAAGACACTTGGAAGCTTGTGGATCCTTTGGGTGACTATATTCCCTGCACACTTGGCATGATATTCATCCAAATTCAAACAAATGGGTAATGTAACATTAAAGTATGGTTCTATGGTGTCAAATATCATATAATGAGCCAAGTAATTCGAATTGGTAAATGAGGGTAGCTCCCATGGAAGAGGAAGAGACTAGAAGACAAGGTGTGCCACTTGGAAGGAGATTCTATGCACTCTATGACAACAAATTATGGAAGATTTTATGACAAGTATGAAAAATCCAGACCTGATTTCTGACATATGAAAAATATGACATGTCAGGGATAAAAATATCCACCAAGAGGTCTAATTTGGGATTTATATGAATCCATTTGAATTGGGGAAAGAATTGGAGCATGAAGAGGGAGACAAGTGCCATGAGAGTTACTAAACCACTAAGATGAGTTGGAGGAAGATCATGAAGGGAAATTAGACCTTAGGAGGAATCATGAAGTTAATAAAAGGATTTAATGAGTAACTAGAATGGTTTTTATATCATTTTTTAATTTACCTTTGGCATTTTGGAGAGCTTTTGCTTGTCCATTGCACGGTGAGTGTTCACTCTCCCTGCTTGTGAACCAATTTCAAGGGTGTTGGATTCATTTCCAAGTTGGATGATGGAGAGGCCATTCATGCCTCTCATGGAATCTTAATAAAGAAGTTTTATCTTAATTTTTAAGGTCCATACAGTCAAATTATCATCTATCTCCCCATTCTCTCATTCCGTCTTCTCCATTTCCCCACACTCACATTTGTTGGCGCACTTGTTGGAGTGATTATTTCTCCTTGCTGAGGATGGTTGATTCCCAATATATGATTTAATATGTATGTATCTTTAATATCATGTCCATATTCTCTTTAATTCTAAATATCATAAATACATGTATGAAAGGCTCGCATTCCCCATGTTGTTGAATAACTAGTTTTCATGGATTTGGCTTCAATCTTGAAGTAGTTTTATACCAAATTTGTATAAGGCATATTATATGAGTTGGATGATATTATAAAATCCATATATGATGTATTATCCTGTAATTTAATGTCCATATCCTATGTGGGTATAAATCTAATAAAATCATGTGTGAAAATATTTCATTCCCATGCCATTGAATCACTAGTTTCCATGACTTTAGCTTCAATCTTGAAGGAGTCTTGTACCATATTTGTATGAGGGATGTTATCTGAGTTTGATGATTTTGTGATAGAAATATATGATGTGTTACTCTTTAATTTAATTTCCTTATTCTCTTTGGGTCTAAATCCAAGAAATGCATATGTGAAACTCTTGCAATTCCATGCTCCTAATTCACTAGTTTTCATGTATTTGACCCCCATATTGAATGAGTTGTATACCAGACTAGTATGAAGGGATTTATATGGTGTTTAATAATTTTGGGTAGTCCATTGGTATTATTTATATGTTCCTTATATTTTTCATCCTTATCTGAACCTTTAACTCCACCTTTCATATGTTAAAATCGAGCTAGTTATGCAATTTCCCCATAAGCAATTTCACGGAAAGTTACCCTACAAGTGTTGCAGACCATAATCCATTTGTAGAACTTAATAAACATGATTAAGGACATTAATTGATGTCTAATACTCATTCCCATACTCTGTTCTTAAATTTTGGAGGTTTTTACTTGATTTGGAGAGCTAGTTTGGCCATCACCCTTGGGGGGATTTGAACACAATTTCCTAGTAATTTTGGTAGTTTTGTCATTAGTCCCAAACAATTTTGCAGAGTTATAAATTCTGATACAAAGTGTACGTATACCATATTTGGATGTTATAAGACTCACCATAATCATATCCTTTTAAATTTTGGACCGTTTGGTGAAAGTGGGAACCCTCTAGAGTCATGACTAGTTAAGCTCGAATTTTGCGCAATTTGTGCATTTCTCCAAAATTCCAAAAAAGGGACATTACACTTGGATTGCAATCCTTCATGCCAAAATTTATGAGAAGATATGAATCATACTTGGACTGATGAAATTTTATTCCATGTTGGGATTGAGAAATTTCAAGACCCCAGAATTGGCCCAACAATCCCAAATCTGCCATGGAAAAGGCGTGGTCCATTGCATCCTTCAAGGAGGAAATATATTTCTTTGAAATTCATATTATCAATAGGTCATCCAAATACAAATAAATAATAATTAAATAAATATGTATCATATTCAAATAGGCATTCGGATCAGACTTTCATTGAACAAAATTCTGTGACAACAGAAATCCATCAATCTTGGCACACCAAGCCCTGGGGGCTTGCTGTATCCCATACAATGATTTATTTAACCTACATACTAAATATGGATTAGAAAAAAAAACCTTCAGGTTTATTCATATAAATCTCTTCATTCATATCTCCATGTAGAAAGTCACACTTCACATCCATGTGATGCACCTCCCATTGCCTTGAAGCTGCAATGGCCGAAGCTAGCCGTATGGAGCTCATCTTTTCCACTGGTGAAAAGGTCTAATTGTAATCAATACCTTGAAATTGTAAGTATCCCTTAGCTACCAATATTTTCTTATATTTAAAAGGTGAACCATTGGCATCAAATTTAGTTTTATAAACCCACTTACACTTTACTAGCTTTCTCCCTAGGGGGAGATCAACTAGTTCCCACGTGTCATTCTTTTGGAACGAGTTGTATTATTTGTTCATGGATGTTTTCCATATTGGATAATATGATGAATATTCATATGTCTAAGGATCAGATTCAACCATAAAATATAAATTCTCAGCAAATAGTGGATCTTTCACACAAAGGGCGCTCTCAAATTGAGATCTAGTCCTCCTAGTGTCACTAGGATTCCTAGCTAGTTCCCTAGATGCATGAATGGTCCTTAATGACCATTTTGGTCTTGTAGGAATGTTAGGATATGAAATTAAATCATCAATATCAGACATATCAGAATCATCAAACTCATTTGTCTCTTCACTTACAATCAGTGGTTGTGGTGATGAAGAGGACTCTCCAACTTATGTTACTGCTAAAGGCTCTTCTTCAAAATGAACACTCCTTTCAACGAAAGATTTTTGAGTGCTAAAGTTGATCAGATTTTACCCTTTTGAATATTAAAAATACCCAAAAAATAGGAACTCTTGTATTTGGGGTTGCAAAGCCTTCTTGTTTTCAGTTGGATTTCTATCCCAAGCCTTTGAGCTAAAAATCTTGAAATGGGTCACATCTGGTTTGTGCCCACTCCAAGCTTAGAAAGGAGTGATTCCATCAAGTTTCTTGTCTGGCACCCTGTTATGGATATATAATTCATATTTTATATATTCAGCCCAAAACTTTGGTGGAAACGTTTTAGACTCCATCATTCAAGTTGCCATCTCCTTGAGTGATCTATTCTTCCTCTCAGCAACACCATTTTGCTGAGGTGTGTAGGGAATAGAATGTTGCATCTAGATACCTGTATATTCACAATAATGGATGAACTTAGAATTTGCATGCTCACTGTAGCGAGGATTTCTCCTCACTACAGGAGTAGGAATGGCTCCCTTGTGCCTATAGGGCACAAGAGTAGGTTCCTACTCTTTGAAAACAGGAAAAAACGAAATGGAAATAGCATAAACAGAACATCAAATTAAACTAAGCTAGAGTAAGCAAATGGCTACAACTGTAAACTAGATCTAAGAGTTAATAACAGAAAAGAAGAAGCTTTGTGAACCCCTCTACAGAAAATGGGTTAGGGTTCCACCTCTTTGAAACCTGCAAGCAACCTAAGCTATTACAATCACAAACCTACAAACAATGTCAACAATAGAACCTGCAAATAAAAATAATAGTTAGAAAGAAAAAACAATTAAACAAACATGAAAAGAAATGTTATACCTCACTTGGGTGGAAATGGGCCACCATGCCCTAGCTCATGGGAGCACCTCTCTCTTGGTTTGGAAGCAATGGCTTGATGGGATGGAGATGGAGGAGAGAGAGTGTGGGTGGTTTGAGAGGCAAAGGTCTCAAAGCATCCACGGGCAGCATAACAATAGGCAAGGGAGGAGTGTTTTGAGAGTGACCCCCAACCCTCCTTTTATAACTTTTCCAAGGGGTTTTATGGTTTTAAGCCCTTGGTCAGGGCTTTAGCCCCTTTTTTGGGATTTTAGCCCCTTTCGCCCTAACTTTAGCCCCTTTTATGGTTTTAGCCCCTTTTTGAGGGCTTTAGCTCCTAGGGGGCTATTTTGGGCTCCTTTTTTGGGGTTTTTAGCCCTTTTCTTCATCCTTGGGCTCTTTTGGAGGTGTGGGGGTCAAATGGAAGGTCTTATGGAGTGAAATGAGTGTTGTGAGATGGTGTCCTTGGGTGGTGTAGGCCATAGAGAGCTATGTGGGATATTTTTGGGTTAATAGATTGCCCCTTGATGTGTGAGGGTAGGAGCTCAATGTATGGCCGATAGACATCATAGGATTTACTATAGAGAGGTGGTGCTTCCGGGGCTAGGGCATGGTGGCTTTTGGTTTTTGTATTAATTTGGTTCCCATCAATGGGTGAGATACAATAAATGTGTGACATGTATATGGACGAGGCAGGCATTCCCATGCTCATGACAATGTCAAAAGAATCATTTGATCTATGCTCTAAAATACAAGAGCCGATCATATACAATGGATGTTACAATGGTGGTTGCCTCTCATGTGAGGCTGAATACAATACTGATCTAGTACATTGGACCCATGGCATTCTCACAGAATGCTATATCTTCATGACTGACGGTTTGTTGGATCTGATACATAGCTATGTGGAATCACTGATTGAGAGTCAGAGTCTCTGCGGTACAAGTATGTTGTATCAATCATAAAGGTATATAGAAGCACTGCTGGGGCTCCTGAACACTGTCTCCAATGCAACTTGGAAATCACAAGGGACATAACCTATTTTAGTTCCCTTGAGTGGACTCACCAATGTGCTAGAGTCAGGTGACATCCGAGGTCTTCGACCAAGTACTTTGCAGAACAAACCTTGTACAAATCTCAACGGTGCGATGATGGAGTTGAAGTCGAGCACATGAGAAACAACCATCCCAGAGGCACTAAGGACTCCTCTCAAGTGGTCCAAGGAACTCATCAATGATTTTAATGAAACCAAGGTACAGGGACCTGTAGGTCTATCCTTTGGAATATATGTATTAGTGTTGACAGAGGGAGACCTGCCCCTAGTCAAGGTGATGATGTTTCCTTGACCAGGAGCGCGAGGTGGATAACTGAAACGTGTGAAGCAATCTGTGGACTGACTCACTGAATTGGGGGGGGAGGGGGGAGGGAAATAATTGAATAGGGGTAGGAGGGGAGTGGGAGACTCAAACTTCCTTTGTTCAGAGTATGACAATAGGGCGTACCAGGCAGCAAATGAAACTGACTCAAGGGAATGGGATCATAGTTGTAATACCAGAAATGTCACTGTAGATGGGAAATACTTGGAGGAGGTGGACACTTTTGATACTGATGGGATCCAAGGAAGACACATTGCAGAGTACTCTGAATAAAGGCGACCCAATGTGGGGATGCTGCCAAACTATTTTTTGTGGGGTGTGTCTAGGGACACCATTGTGGTACGATCTCATGGATTTTTAGCGAGCCCAAGAAGGTAAATGATTGATGGTGCTTTCTATTTTAGATAGTTTGAAAGCACAAAGAAGACTCCAGTGGGGGCTCTTTTTCATTGGTAGTCTCCTGTGCCCAAAAAATGATAAAAGTATACATAGGAGAGCTCGCTCATCCTAGAGGGGATGAGAGACTTCTTTACCATTGGTAGTCCAATCAGGTTGGAAAAGGTTAAACCTATAGTGACTGGACGGTCATTCAAATAATTTTACGAGCATGAACAAAACCAAGTTTCCTCGGCGATCTTTTCTTGTTGAGACGGCTAGAAAAGAGCTTAACGACAACCGGTGGTGATATTTTTCGTAAAGTGAGGCCCCTCTGCCCGAGAAAGCACAAAAGTATGCAGAGGGGAACGGTCTTGGCTTGAGTGTGCTAAGGAGGTCCTTTTAATGAGATGGTCTACATGGTCCACAAAAGGAGGTAAATGAGACAATGTAGACGCCCTTTCCTATACTTTAGCGAGTGGGAAAGGAAGCAGCTGCGCTCGACGATCTTTCCATTGTTTTAAGGAGTCAGAAAAAAGATTAAACGAAACTCCAATGTGGTGGACAGAGGTCCGAAGGTCATTCACATAGTATGGATGGAGTAGAAGGCTCTGAAACATACCAATACCTGCATGGGATATATCACAGCAGAGGCTTGCGAGACAATGCAACAGAGGCATGCAAACCGAGGTGGCTCTCAGACAGAGGTTAGGAGAGCGTGTGTGTGTGTGTTGCAGTGGATGGACTTGACCACATGCGATGTGAGTGCAAGTCCAGGGGAATTTATATGCCAAATGCATGCAAGAAAAGGAAATTGTTTTGTGGACAGTGGTCCAGAGGTCTGTGTAAGGTGCGGTGGATGGAAAAGATAACTATGTGTTAAAAATACAAAAATAAAAGCTAAAATTACATTCCTTAATCATGGCTCGTAAATTGAGGTGACTTGTGGGAGATGGTCTCGAAATTGACTTATTAAACATGAGACAATGGTATCATAAGGAAATTAAAATTTGATCCTGGAGGTGTGAGAGGTGTCTCGAACAGGTTCCAGGTGACTTTTGACTAGCAGCTGATGGTGGTGCCTTTGATTTTTGCTGAAAAACATTGACAAACAAGAAAAATAAAATGGAGTGACTCATTGGTGATGTTAAGCATAAAATCTCTTGAGGTAGAGCCCATTGTGGGGGTTCTCCAAGAGTTGTCCATCAGAGTCAATGAAGAGGTGTGCCCCCTTGCCAAGACTAAGGTCATTGGCAAGGCGGGGTGATGGAATCTAGTCTTTTATGGGAAGAACCGATTCCATAGTATGGTTTAAATGGAATGGGGTAAAACAAAAGGCAGTCTTACAGATCTCTCTGTCATCGCGTAAGTGGTGCCGTGATAGATCAGGTGGATCTTCCATAGCCGACGAGATGGAAGGGCAACCGGTGCTAAAGATCATGTAAATGGTATTGGTTGTGGCTTTTGTGGCCTTCCCCCCAGTCTCTGTTGGAGGAAGAGGGGCAGACCTAGAGACAAGAGGAGTCTTTGATGGACCTAGAGGTAGGTGCAACATCATCTAAATTGGCTAGATGTGAGTCAACACATCCTGGGGCCTCAGAGGTATGGTAGGTGGTTCAAGGTACCCCAAAGGATCTCCTAGTGTGAAATATTATAGATGGAGGATTGCCAAGGTAGACTTACTCACAATCCTGGATGGTAGGAAAAATAAAAAGGATCATGTTGATTGGGAATGAACCCCATTGTTTCCTTGGTAACTGAGGTTGCAGCTATGGCTACGGAAATAATGGAAGAGACAGGTTTGATGGACCATCAGAGATGGTGGAGACAAGTGGGTTAGTTGAACTGGACTCATGTAAATGTACATGGTGTTTGAAGAAGGTGGTGGTGGGTGAACTTCTTTGATCAAGGTGATCTCAGACTCAAGGGAATGGTGACAAAGATCAGCGTGATCCATTCGAAATTCGGGTAGGTCTTGGAAATGGTGGGAGTAATGTCCATACAACCCGTAAAGGGCGCAAGCATGGTTTGTCCTCAATGCCTTGTTCCTAACTACTGGCGCAGTTGGGAGTTCAACCATGGGGATGTTTTCATTGATATCCATGGCATCTAGATGTGCATGGATCACTAGCATTTTAGAGCCATTTCTGAGTTGGATGGCCCTGTTGTTCGTAGACGGTACAAGGCGGGACTTGTCATGCTTCTGCTGTGGCTTTGCTGTTCTTTCCCCTAGCCCTTTTGAGTTGGGGCGACATAGGTGTTGGTGTGGTGGTTGGCTTATGTGGACCAGGTGGGGGGTGAGACTCAACTGCAATAGGTTGCACCAGAGTTAACACAACCTGGGGCATTGTTGGTTGAGTTGGTGGATCTAGATACCACACTGGGATCCCCAACGTAAAGTTGGGTAGGCTTAAGGTGGCCATGAATGGCTTGCTCATGACACCAGGTGGGGGAAAGAGGAAGGGAATTGTATGGATCAGAGATGAGCCCACATAACTCCCAACTGGTTGGATGTGGGGGTGAGGTTGTGGTTGCGGCTACGCGTAATGCTACTGCTGTGGGTGATGTTATGGCTGATGTTGGCATTACGGTTACGGACGATGTTGTGGTTGTGGTTGGCATTGCAGCTGTGGTTGTTGTTTGGGTGCAGTGGTGCTTGATGAGACCATGCACAAGTCCGCATTTTGCATTTGTGTTAGTGGTGGTGACACCAATGGGAAAGGAGCCATCATGGTGGGATCGGTAAACAACCCAGGGCCCACATTCAACGGTGGGGAGGCTGGTATGTTTTCAACCACAGTGTTGGTTATAGGGATGACATTAGCATGTGTGGTCACCCCTTGAGGCCTAATGGTGGTGATGGTAGGGATAACGTTGGCAGGAGCTGTTAACCCTTGTGGATCATGGTAGGTGAGCTGGTCTATCGTCACAATATTCCCTTTATGGGGGAACATCATGAGGTGGAAGATAGTTGACGTGACGGCTCGCATGGCGTACATGTAACTCCTCCCAAGGAGGAGGTTGTAGTCCATTTGAGCGTTGAAGACTTTGATGTCGATCAGGACTGTCTTCTTCGCTAACGTGATGGGGACATGGGGGAGGATTCCTTGGGATTTAGTGGGGTGTCCATCATAAGCATGCAGAGTCATGGAGGGCGATTACAGAATTGGTGATCCAAGCTTCTGCCAAACCAAGGTAGACATGACACACGTGGATTCCCCCTCATCCACTATGCATCGGTGCACAACCAAGTTCCAGATGGACACCGGGATTTGGAAGGTGATAGTGGAGGGAATGTGTGGATCTCTATTCTCTGTGTCAAACATGATTAACTTGGAGTCAGAGGGGTTTACTTCCCCTAGAGTGGCTAGCAAGGATTTCTGCTGCGTTGGGCATGTTTTAAGTACCTCAAGAGTGGACATGGGGCTTGACGTTTGGGCCAAATCATACACAATGCTATAGCTGACTGCAGCTCTAGCTGTGGAATTATTGGCGATTCTATGTATGGGGGGCATGGGAATGGGAGAAACTGGAGAGGTAGGTTGGTTGTCTTAGACATGGATGTTGTTGATGAGTCAGCAGGTTTGGTGGTGGTACTGTACTGATTTCATCTAGTCTGTAAGTTGACCTCTTCAGTGGTCATGGCTAGCAGGAGGTAAACACTTGTTTGGGCCATGGGTGGTGCCCCTGGAGCGTTGGGATTTTCCTAGGGATGGGGAGCAGTTGCCACCAATCCTTGGACTAGTAGTGGGTTTTGAAGCACCATGGGAGGAGGTCCTTGGGGTTCCTAGTTGGGTTGGGCTTGATTGGGAGCATTGGCGGCCTGTTGGGCCTCATTTTGAATGGCCTACTTAGCGCGAGCCATGAGGGGACACTCAAATGTGTAATGCCCATAAACATCATAGATTGTACAAGGTTGGTTTGTGCGCAACGGAGCATTGCGCCTTGGTGCATTCTGTCGTGGGGGGTTTTGGGCTGGCCAGTTAGTCGCGGCATTATTGGGAGGGTTCGGTTGCTGACCACCTCCCTATGGTTGGTTATTTCCTTGGTTGTAGGGATGGTTGTTTCTAGCTTGCCCTTGTTGATTGTTGGGGGCAGGCTGGTTGGGACAGTTTTGTTGTGCGAACACTTGTCCCAATGGAGCTGGTGGAGCGGGAGCGGGGGCTTGAACTTGTTGCACTAGCGGTGCATAGTATATTTGTGGGGGTGGTGGTGCCACAAATGTGGGAATTTTCCCCACATACTGTTGTGTTGGCCAAGCCATGGCCTGAGCCTGCTGCGGTGGCGCAGGTTGTGCATAAGAGGTTGTTGCTCTGGACTGGGACATCATTCTAGCATAGTTCGGAGCTTGGTTTTAGTAATCAACATTAGCATTGTTGCTTGGTTGCGGTGCAATGGAAAATGGTGTCGGTCGAGGCTGTGGTTGTTGGGAGACTAACCCTATGATGTCGTCCGTAGTGTGGGATGCCCCCCGGTGCGTCGCAGTAGGAGGTACTCGGACGGGGAGCATCTAGAATGACAGTGTACAGGTATCCAGACTAGGCATAAATGAGATCAAATTGTTGGGCCTTCCGTATGGCCTCTTCTTCAGATTAGGGACGTTCAGATGCGACGTCCTTTGTGATGGGTGGGAGCAAAGTCTTAAGGAACCAATCCAAGAAGATCCTATCTTCTAGTTGGATTTTGCATAAGCTACGGTGTCACCGCCACTCATGGATATGGTCAGTTATGTGAGTGGTGGTGCTTTGGCGACAGGATAATAGGATCTCCACCCCCTCGTCATACCTAATAGGGATTTGAAAATACTGTAGGAACATGAAGGCTAGGGAGTTGAAGTCAGTGTACTTGGCTTGTGGTAGCTCAATGTACCATTTGGCCACAGCACTTGTAAGGGTGCATTGGAACAACCTCAGCCTGATGGAGTCATCTACGATGCTGTTGGATGAGCACCATAGATGGAATGTCATTATGTGATTTTGGGGACATTCCTCGGCTTTTCCTTCAAAATTTGGGATGTCTGATGATAGCTTAGTTGGCATGGGTGGCTAGAAAGCTTGGTGGCAGATGGGGTCATTCGTTAATCTAGCCAAGTCAGGAAAGTTTAGGTAAGCCATGAAGGGAAAATTTGACCCCAGGTTGATGTGGGATGGGGCTACAATGGGGGTGTGGTTTGCATGTGCATAATGCATCTGCATGGCTAGGGGTGCTTGTGGTGGCACCATGGCGGATGGGCCAATGCCCCCAAGTGTTGTGCATGGGATGGTATGGGTAGCAAGGGAATTTCCCCCATGTATGACAGCATGGGAAATGTAGGTGGATAGTGCACTGCCCCCTTGTGTGGCTGGAGGGCCAGTGTGTGTGGAGGGGCCACTACCCCCGTGTGTTACCACTGGGCTAGCTTGGCTGGTCACAATGGGTGGTGGAAATCAGTTAATGATAGTCTACATGACTGTGCTTGGACTACTTACCAAGTTGTGGGTGACAAGTTGTGATGTGGATGTGGGTCCGCTTACTAAGGTTAGGCCAGAAAATGGATCCGGGTTTGCACTAGCCATGGGGCTTGATGGTGCGGTGTGGAGGTATGGTTCAGAATGATATGGGTTTGAATCAGAATCAGAGGCTGTGTGGCCCTTTAACGGTGTGGGAGATCAATGAGAGCGGCTTCGACAGTGCCGATCAAGTGTTCCAAAGGGTGGTGGTTCACCTCTTAGGCATGAGGAAGATCGTGGAGGATCAATTGTGTTCACTTTTGTGTATGAAACTGGTGGGTATGAGATTTGGACCCCGGTTTCAATGGCTTCCTATTGGATGAAGGTGGTCTCTTGGCCACCAAGACTACCAGAAGACAGTACTTGGCTTTTTCCTCACGGGTGCTTCTACTCAATCAAAAGGGGTCATTGCTCATTTCGCTTGGCAATTCCTCTCAGCAGACAACTACTTTGCAGTTCCTATGGTACTCCTCACAATGATTTTCTGGGTAAAGCCCAAGTACTTCCCACAGTTGAAGCAGTCAGGGACTTATGTACTCAAAGACTGCAGAATTGATTGAACTTAGTGTAAATTTGGTAAATTTACACTAAATCAGCGTCATGAATTGAGTTGGGTTAATTATTTGGTATGGTGTGTTGGTTTTCTTGCTTGTTCTGGTATTTGGTTGTTGCAATATGGTTTATGAATTCATGGTAGAGTTCATATCATGGCTTTGTATGCAAACATAAATAGAAATTTGTAAGCAAGTACAGTGATTAACCTTGGATTGCTGGTCTAACTAAATGTCTACCTCTCAGTGATATTCTTCTTCAAATCAAGAGAAGGTGATGGGCTCTCAACACAATGGGACTAAGCCCATCCGTAGATCCTTAGGTCACCTCCCGGATGCTATGTTGGTCAATAGGGAGGATGCTTAGCGCCGTGAGAAGCCCTCCTTCTCTACCCCTTCTACCTTCTAGGTCACCCAGTTTTAGTGGTTTGGGAAAAATATCATGGAGTGCCTAGATCTATATGAGCTTACCCTTCGTCGTATCCCAGAATAGCCCAGAGGGTGATGACTAGATATAGGAGGAAGGGGGCAGCAAGATGGTTATTTTTAAGTTACTTTTCGTTAGATTAGTTCATTAAGCCTTAATGATTGATTTAACATCTACACATTGTTCATGGATTGATTTGCATAAAATAAAAACTGGAACTGAAAAAAAAAACCTGCAATGGTGGACAGGGGCAGCTGGGCCGCACTAACAGTCCTCTGAAACTAAAAATTACTATCAATTAAACTTAAATTCAACTTCTATGTGATAGGCCGCACATTTATGACCAAATCTAGCGAGGGAGATGTGAGATTTTTCCAGAAATGAGCGAGGGGGTTGCACAGAATGAGAAAACAGCCACAACCTGAGTTTCTGGGGTGAACTCGCGCATGTATGGGGATTAAGTGCACTGTGGGTGCACCTGTTTTCTCATTAAGAGCGCCCCAGTGTCATATTTTTCCCCGATAAGAGTGCCCTGCTCCAGAAAGGGGTTTTTTGGTGAGGCAGGGTCAGATCTAGCCGATAGTAATTGGTACTGGGGTTAGTCTGACTCGGCTTGGCCTAGAAAAGGATTCGACACTAAATACAACAGGAAATAAACAAGATTTAAGGTAGATCTAAAATAAGATTTCTGAAAACTAGGGTAAAATTGAAAAAACTTCAAAACTTGAAATTTTTGGACCAGGGATCCTATGGGATCGACCTAGTATGGTTGCCAAAGCTATAGTGAGAATTTCTCCTCACTGCAGGAGCAGGAATGGCTCCCTTGTGCCTATAGGGCACAAGGGTAGGTTCCTACTCTTTGAAAACAGGAAAAAATGAAATGGAAATAGCATAAACATAATAGCAAATTAAACTAAGCTAGAGTAAGCAAATGGCTACAACTGTAAACTAGATCTAAGAGCTAATAATAGAAAAGAAGAAGCTTTGTGAACCCCTTTGCAAAAAACGGGTTAGGGTTCCACCTCCTTGAAACCTGCAAGCAACCTAAGCTACTACAATCACAAACCTACAAACAATGTCAACAATAGAACCTGCAAATAAAAATAACAGTTAGAAAGAAAAAACAATTAAACAAACATGAAAAGAAATGTTATACCTCACTTTGGTGGAAATGGGCCATCATGCCCTAGCTCATGGGAGCACCTCTCTCTTGGTTGGGAAGCAATGGCTTGATGGGATGGAGATAGAGGAGAGGGAGTGTGGGTGGTTTGAGAGGCAAAGGTCTCAAAGCATCCATGGGAAACATAACAATAGGAAAGGGAGGAGTGTTTTGAGAGTGACCCCCCAGCCCTCCTTTTATAGCTTTTCCAAGGGGTTTTAGGGTTTTAAGCCCTTGGTCAGGGATTTAGCCCCCTTTTTGGGGATTTTAGCCCCTTCCACCCTAACTTTAGCCCCTTTCAGGGTTTTATCCCCTTTTTGAGGGCTTTAGCTCATAGGGGGTTATTTTGGGCTCCTTTTTGGGGTTTTTAGCCCTTTTCTTCATCCTTGGGCTCTTTTGGAGGTGTGGGGGTCAAATGGAAGGTCTTATGGAGTGAAATGAGTGTTGTGAGATGGTGTCCTTGGGTGGTGTAGGCCATAGAGAGCTATGTGGGGGATTTTTGGGTTAACACTCACCACCATTATCAAACATTAGGATCTTGAGTTTCCTGCCAGACTGTTTCTCAACCAAGGATCGAAAGATCTTGAAGAGGTAAAAAAATTCAGACTTATGCTTTAGGAAGTAGACCCAACAATACCTAGAAAAGTCATCTATGAAGGTTAGTGTATATTTGTCTTGACTCATGGACATATGATGGAATGGACCAGCAATTTAACTATGGATTAACTCAAGGGGTGCAGAGGTTCTCTCATGATTAGCTCTCTCATACTCATTCTATGGGTGTTTTCCTAGGATGAAACCCTGGCATACTCCCTTAGAAAACTTGATATTTGGTAACCCCATGACCATGTATTTGTCACTCAAATATGAAAGATACTTGTAGTTAATATGGCCAATTCTCTCATGCCAAATATTTCTTGCTTCATTAGCATGAGTGAGAAGAGTTGAGGGGTTTGAGGAAGGTAGGAAATGGGAAAAATTGTATACCTTCGAACTGTGATCCACAACACCTTTTGCTATGACATTGCCATTCAAAATATATGTGATTTCAAATTCATTGGGAGAAAAGATGAATTTATTAGGAGACCCAGTGTGGGTCATCTGATACATTGGCAATAGGTTAGAAGAAATACTAGGACATACAACACATCATTGAAGTAACCATGGTCAAGATCAATCCTACCCTTCCCCATACTATCAGTAACAAAGTCATCTCCCAAAAAAAATTTTGGACCTTTCGAATCATCAATAGAGGAGAAAGTCTCTTGTGTCGAAACCATGTGTCTAGAAGCTTCAGAATCAATGATGAAGGTGGATGATATTGAAGTTTTGGAAACCTAGGCATGCACTATCTCCTTGTCATCTGAATTTGATCCTCCTTCCCTATTTCTTGTGCATTCAGGAAGGAAGATGTTGTTCTTCTTTAAGAGTTGGGTCAGCATGTCAATTTTTTTTTTCATACAAGAACTATCAGGATGATAGCTCTTACTGTAGTATGCGCACTTGCTCATTTCACCTTTGTTATTCTTCTTTTGGAAGTTCTTCTTGGAGCCTGAGGGCTCCTCTTGATACTTTGACGTGTCTCTCTTTTGCTTAGGTGGATTTTTGGAGTTCTTCTTTCCCTTTGAATCCACCCTCGAATATCTAACAACCAAATCTTGGTATTTGGAAGGTTTGATGGTGCCCATCATTACCAATTTATCTTGATCTTGGTTGAGGGATTCCATGAAGTTAGCAATATTAGGAATCTTCCAGGATCATGCTGTCAATTTGGTGGCATGGAAGGTCGAAATAAACACTAAGTAGTCAGGACCAAACTTTGAAAGTATGGTCAAGACTATTTTCTCTTCCTTCTTTTTGATTCCACACCATTTTAACTATAGAACTAGGGCCTTAAACATGGAAAAGTAGACTTGCAATGATTCGAAGTTGTGGGACTCAATGATATCAACTCATTCTCGAGTTGATTTCCTCTCATTTCATCTATATTTCCAAACATATCCTCAAGCTTCTCCCAAACTCCATTTGGTGATGTCAATCCATCAATATGGAAGAGGAGGTCTCTTGAAATGATCAAGCACAAAAGACCATAGGCCTCATCCCTTTTGTTGTGCCATTTAATTTTCTCTACAGCTCCATTGGGATTTTCCTTAGTTTCCATGGTAAACCTATAGAGGCCTTTGGATCTCAACAAATTATCCATCTCATATTTCCATTCGAAAAGATTGAATGGATTCAAAATGATCCTTTGAGATTGGTCCATATCTTAGCAATTATTCCCTTCAACTAGCAGAATGCGCTCCTAGCCAATGATGTCAAAACTGAAATAGAAATATATAAGGAGAGAAATAGATCTATAAAGGCTCTAATACCATGTGGAAATTACGTCCAAGGTGTAGATCAATTACACTCACAAAATTACTAGTCAAACATGAAAAAGTTCCACAAAAAGGAGACTGAATACAGAGCATAACACAATCCCGTATTGAATAAGTGTACATCATCCAAAATAATAAAGTAATAGGTTGTACAAATATATAATTACATCATATATTTTAAAGAATAAGGATTCTATTCGAATTGGACAAAAAGAAGGCTTACTAAATTAGTCAAAATCCCCCATAGCTGCATAAATCACTTTCCTAATCTGTCAAGATGCTCATGAATTGGATGAGTGAGTTGTACCATATCATAAGTTATGGAAATATATAAGATCCATTCTTTTTAATGGAGAAAGAGAAGGAGGATGGATAAGGAAAAAAACAAAGCAGTTACTCCTAGACTAGCTTTTCCCTTTTGCCTTAAAACTGCTAAAAGCATGGAAACTTTTAGAGAAAAGAAGAACTATGATTTTTCTATTCTGGATTTACTACATAGTTGTTATAATATTTCCTTGGATGTTTCTAAAGTGCTTCTTAAGAAATTTTTAGCATTTGTTGACTTCTAGGTGCAAGTGGATGCCAACTAGCATAGTAAGAAATCTAGGAATCTAGGAATAAGACAAAAATGATTAATTAATGTCAAATATGGGTAACTATGGGTTTGATTGTTCTAAAACAACTAAGTATACAATCTTGTGTCTTATCAATGATCTAGTTTTCTATGATTCACTTGCAGTTCCCTCTTCATTTACCCCGTCCCAAGAAGATTTGAACAAAGAAAACCTAATCCAATCTTTCTGTGAATAATCCTTTGAGTTAAAACAATCCTTTTTCAATACTTTCTTAAGGTCAGATGTCTCTCTAAAAAATCAAGACTTCGCTGTAGATACCAATTTATTTAATAAAGAAACTAAACTTTTCATTTCATTAATGAGTCAGTTTTTAGGTCTGGATACAGATAAATATGTCACTAGGTTGTTAATGAGTCTTCTATTCAAAGTTAGCATTAGTCCATCTGAGCCCCAGTCCATATGAGATAAATTCATCCCAGTCAATTTGTCTTAAATTTGATGAATTACTTGCTGAGAGTATTCACTCTTAGCTAATGAATTTCCATAGTACAAAGCATTTCAGATTTCAATCTCATTTAGTAAGGATGTTTCTGTTCTTCAATGAAGAAAATTTACAACTACCAGAGATGGTCTTAACAGATGAGATCAACAGGAGTTTCTTTAAATACATGAAATTTTTAGTGGCTGAAATTTATAAGGTCTTTTTTCAGAATAAGTTACCTAGCCTTGTTTCCAATCATGAAGGAATCTTTACAATTTTCACAAGATAAAAGGATTGGAGATTGGTTTTTATTGGAAGAACACACAATTATAAAGGTATATGGATTCACTCATGAACCATATATCCTAACTACATTCCTCAATCTAAGAATTTTCTCACTAGAGTTGATTAGATAGAATCTTATTGTTGAAAATTAACATTTTATAAGTTTCAGAAAAGCTTCAGAGGTTAGGTTTCATTGGGTGGTTAGACCTTTAATCATCAAAAGAAAAGCTGCATTTCCTGTAGTAGAAATATTTCTTAAGGAGATGGGGTTTCAGACAACTAATGCAATAAATTATGACCCCAATAACATCATTTTTATAAGGAAGCAAGTAAACAAAAAAATTCCTTTTGAACATTAAGAGGTTGAAGGTTTAGATGAAAGTGAAAACTAGTAATATTATCCCTTACTGATTTAGAATGAAGAAGATATGCAACAATGTTGTACATCACCATGCAAGATATTAGTGTTACACATCAAGATCCATTGGCTATTGTCCCAACAACAGAGGTAATTACTCCTATTACTAGTCATTTAGAAATGACTAATAAAAGAACCTTTTCTCATGCTATGGAAACAGACTAGGAAGACAATTCAAAAACATCAAAGAAGAAAAAGATTGAAGTTGAAGGAGAGTTGGTAAAGGTAACAAAGACTGAGGGTAAGAAAAAAAAATGAATGTGAAAGGTCCATCATTTGAGGTAAAGGAGTATGCTTTTTCAACGACTCCTGAGGGGTCTACAGGTCAATTCAAGGCTGTAACTGAGTTATTTGATAACTATAGAGATAACAAGAAACATCAATGGATGAGTCTCTAAATTTTTATGCCAAGGTAAGGAAAATGTAAAGTAAAGATGTCTCTTTAGTCACTGTTAGGGATCATGCTCAAAATACTTCTAACTTAGCAGTGGATATTAAGAACAAAGTGGTAGAGATGAGAATGAATTTGGAAAATATCCCTGTACCAAGAATGATTCATTTACATAAGAATACTGGAGAATTCATATATAGTGATTTGATGGAAGCAACCCTGAAGGTGTCTAGGATATAATCCACCAAGACTAAGATTGAAAATCAGTTGAGATAGTAGAGGGTGGAAAATAAAGCACACCTGCAGCAAATAAAAAATCTCCAGAGATATTTTTTATCACTGACGATGAAACAAAAAAAGGAGAAGCAACTTAGAAGTTGCTTGCAGAAAAAGAGAGTACAATTCAATTGTTGAAGAAGAAGCTGAAAATTATTTCTACTCAGCTCATTCAAGATTCAGAGTTGACAAAACTAGAGAAAGAAAAAGAAATGCTCAATGATGAATTAAACAATTGCAAAGCTAATATATTAAAGTTTGTAGAGGAGAAAAAGGAATGGGAGAAAGAAAAATTTATCTTTATTGAGAATCTGAAGGTATTCAAGAAAAAAAAGGCCGAGTTGGAGAAATAAATAGAAGAAAAGAGGAAAGAACATGAGGTCGAGATCATTACACCTGTCACACAAACTAATGAGGAATCTATTGTGAAATCTATGTCTTAGGTAATATTGAGAGATATAGAGATTGCTGTCCTTAAGATTCAAAATAAAAACTTGGACAATGCATCCATGAATGAAGAGGAGGAGAGAAAATCTATGTAAAATAAATATAAAGACCTCCTTGAAAAGAGTGATAAATTGGTGAAGCAGTTGACTGGTGAACTTCTTGTATAAGGAGCTAAGCATATAATTTGGGATATGATTATAGGATAAGCAAGGAAACTTAGACCATATCTCAATTATATCTTGGACAAGGAAATTGTCATACAAGTGGCTAGACAAAGTTGTATAGTAGTGAAAGAGGATCTGAACAAGAACCTATAGACATGCATCAAATAACGTAGTTAGTTTCCTCAATGGTATGTTAGAGGATGACTTGAAGACAATAGGGATCATGGACATAATTTCAGTCATCACTTGATCACGAAAGGTTGTTGGTAAGCATCAACATCTAGACATTGTACAAGCAAAACTAGACATTAAGCAACATCAGGTCAAGATGTTCATTGAATTATTTACAACAATGTTTACAAAGGGTTTAGCTTTATTATGGGAACAAAGTGGTAAACTATTTTCTCAGGTGGAGTATCACGCCCAATTGGTCAGATGCAAATTAGATGATAAGAATTTTGAATACATGCAACAATATTTGTCTGGGAAAACAATAGTGGATAATTTCTCTAAATATTTTGAGATATTAAACACTTTCAGAGCTACTTGCGTGCAACTTCCAGAAATATCCTACATGGATCATGTGGAATTAAGGGTTCTGATAAAGGAAATAGCAAGCTTGGATTTTCCAACTATTGATCAATGGAAGACAGTTGAAAATTTTCAGAAAACTAAGTACAGGTTGCGTTGAAGAAGAATTGTTGAAGACTGTTGAATATTACTTTAGTTAAAATTTTGTAGTTTATTTCTAAGTATTTATTAGTTAAGCATACGATTGACACATGTAATGAGGATGTTATTTGCCTATTTTTAGTATAGAGTTAGTTATCAACTCATGGAGCATGTTGTTATATTTAAGCAAGATGTTTCAATGTAACAAGGGTTGGAACCCATGAGAGAGACTGTATTGTAATAGAGATCCATATATTAATAAAATTTAAGCGCTGAGAAGGCCTTTTAACATAGATTCTTGTGTTATTATCTTTTCAGTCTATACTTTCTTTCCTTATATGTGTATGTGTTTCCTATTAAACTTTCATTATGTTATCGTTTTCATGCTTAAATGAGTTTATAATGGTTTAGAATTCATATTCATATGCTATGTTCCATTGATTTTAAGTATTCACAAATCCTGTCTTCTAAATTTAATAGTGGATTCATCCTTTATAGATTCCCACATTAATGGATTGTTTCTAAAATTCTTCTATATCACCAGACAACAAGATTTTTTACTGTGAAGAAGTAGCTACCTTGCCTTTGTTAAAATTCCTTTGCAATAGCATTGTAAATGTTTATTGTCCTACATGACACCATTTCCAATGAGCACTTGTTTCAAACACAAGCACTATTAAATTTTGTTTCTTTTTTTGAACATATCTGGCCTGTGAGATGAATATTGAGAGTTCCCTCTCTAGAAAGAAAGAAGCCAACTTTCTTTCCTAAATATTGGTTTTGTGGTTACCTTGGGGTTATCCTTTCACAACCGGGGGTACATTCTGAGTGATAACATATGATATTGATATGTTTTTTTTCTAAAAAACTGCATATGTTCACATTAGGCCTCAGGTTTTGAATGTAAACATTCAAATTTTTTGAAACAAATTTTGTAGAGTCGTAGATAACGGGTGGTTCTTGTGTGTCACTATTTTTCCATAACTTTTAATTTTAATTTTATAATTTTTTTATAAAGTAAAAAAATTGGTGAATCCCCAGAATGATAAGGTGGAGCATTAGGCCCCACTATGAGGATCTTAACACAATCACTGAGATTTTTTATTTAGTGTGTAGGTCTTCGTCTATACTTGTGTGATTTCTTTTTTGTTTTTAAAATAAGTGAATCAATAAAAAGTTGCAAAGAGAATAAGGGACCAATGCTTTTTACAAATTCAACATATGATCAAATAAAAATGAATAAAAAAAACAACAAAAAATATATATATTTAAAATATGCACACAGATATTTATAAGTGTTGGCAATTTCATTAGCAAGAAACATGTATAGAATATGTAGACTCGAGGTTGAAAAGCAAGGAAACGAAAAAATGGACTTGTTTTGTTAGTTGTACTCCCAACTGATAGGTTACACAATATAGTCCTAAAACCAAAGCAAACAATTCATCCACCAATTAGGTGGAAAAAGTAATTCACACAATTCTTTTTTGAAATTAAAAACACACATGTTGTATTAATGTGTGTGCATTTTAAAAAAAATCAATGCACAAGTGTTATCTTTCCTTCTTCTCTTCTAACACTCCCTCTCTCTCTAACCCCAAATATCTCTCCCATTGTCCCTAAACCCCTCCTATTTAACCCCTATCCTCCTCCC
>LPNX010426655.1:0-99520 GCA_001517045.1 Pseudotsuga menziesii | reverse complement strand
ATCGATTATATGGTAAGAGGCTGACTTTAAACAAAGTGCTATTCTTTGTATATTATTCCAATGTTCTAGTAAATATTCCTATTGGAGGTAATTTATCAGATATCTATACCAAGACTCCAGAGCTGTAAAGATGGGACACATATCAATCATATGCAACTCGGCTTCATTTTCCCAATCATCATCTTCATTTTGTTGACTTTCAGCCATTAACTTGCAAAGCCCTTGCCCTTTAATAATGGTGGCTAGTCATATTCTTGTAACGTTGTCACCCAATTCCCCCTTTGTTCACCCAATTCTTTTTGTACAAAAAGGGTTCAGAAAACCAAGTGAGGGACAATTACTCTGGTTGTTTTTTTGAGAATGTAAGGCCTGAATTGTTTCACTACTTTAAATAATGCATATGCATGTTTTTCAATGGCAGGGTATTTCAATTCAACACCTTGTAAACCAGTGCTCATAAATGATATGGGGTACTCATCTCCCCTTTCTTATTTCTGCGTGAGCACTATTGCGAGTGAGTTATCATAGGCAAAAGTGTACATGATAAAATCTTTTTCAAAATCATGAATTTTAACAGAAGGTGTGTGTGCTATTGCTTCTTTGATGTTGTTAAAAGAAATTTTCTCTGTATCGGTCCATTTAAATTGTACACTATGCTTTATCATTTGTTGCAAAGGTTTTACTATCTGTACAAAATCAGGAACAAGCCTTCGATCGAAATTTATAGTACCCATGAATGATTACATGCCCTATTTATTGTGGGATAAGGGAATATGATATATGGCTTCTATTCTCTCTGGGTCTATGGAGATTCCCTTTTTAGAAATAATCTAGCCTAACAGTTTTCCCTCCAATACTGTGAAGATGTATTTCTTAGTATTTAAAGATATGCCGTATTTTCTACAGCGGTAAAAAAAATTGTTTTAAATGAAACACATGATCTTCTCTCTTCTGAGAGAAAATTGTTACATCATCTGGATAAAATACCACACTTTGGAAAATTAAACTCCAGAAATCTATATCCATTGCCCTTTGGAAAGTATCTCCAGTGTTGATGAGACTGAAGGGTGTCCTTTTGTAAGAAAAATTCCCCCACTTTGTTCGAAATGTGGTTTTCAGCCTATCTTGCTTTGCTACCAACACCTGGGTGTAGCCTGAAAACCTATCCAATAGGAATAACAATTCAAAACCTGAGACCATTTGTAGGATTTTCTCCATCGGTGGACCTGGGTAATGATCTTTATCTGAAGCTCAATTCAGATTTCTGAAATTTACACATAATCTGATTTCACCATATTTCTTTCTTACTTGCACCAGATTTTCCATCCACTTTGAATGTCTGACTCTAAAAATGATCTTTGCATCAAGTAAATTTTTCACTTCATTTTGAATCAGAGGTTCCATCTTGGGATGCATTTTCCTCAGTGCCTTCTGGAAAGATTTCACACTTGATTTAATTGGAATGACATGTCGGATGATATGGGTATCATAGGTATTCAAATATTCATATGTCCAAGAAAAAACATCCTTATATTGTCAAAATAGATTGATAAATTTGCTTCTTTATCCTGGTGAACAACATGTTCTCAAGTTCACATACTTGGGTTCATCCTCTGTCCCAAGATTAATCAGCTCATATTGCATAGATGAACTATTTGTTTTGACATTGGCAGGTTTTATGAACTTTCTATTCAAATCAAACATCCCTTCCAAATTTCTTACCCAATTAGGCATGAATTTTCCACTTTGAAGATTAACCTGATGTTCTTCATCATCAATCACTGAGTCCTCGAAGGTCTTGTCACTTGTTAAAAATCTATGATTTGATGATCATCATCGAATACCCTCAAATTTGTAACATTGGCTAGTATACATGGCTTGAAAATCAATTCAATTGAGCATTTGTTATTAGTGGGAACTAATCTTGGAGCATAAGTGGCTAACAAATCAGATGTTGCATTCTGTAATCTAGGAATTGAAAGCATCAAAATTTGATAGAATATCCTAGAATTCAGTTTGGTAACCCTTTAAGTGTGGTGACAGACAATGAATTGTGTTTCGAACATGTCTAACAATTATCTCAGAATCACCAAATACTTTAAAATTTTTAAATTTAAGATCAATGGCCTTTTTCAATCCCTAGACTAGAGCTTCATATTTAGCGGTGTTATTTGTGCATTCAAACTCTAGTCGAAGAGAGAAAATGTTTGTTCTTTTCAGAATCAATCAGGACACACCTTGCTCCTGATCCTCCTTTAGTTTTGGAACCTTCAAAATACAACAACCAAAATTTGTCTTCTAAATTTATAGGATTAGTGTTACTTTCTAAGTTAGAAACTAAATTAACTGTATTATAATCAATATTATCATTCTGTGAAAACTGAAGGAGTTTGGACTGTGTGTCTGACTCATTATTGGCTTATTCCACTTGATAATTTCTAGGTTTAAGCTCTATAAATTAATTTCCTAAAACTGAATTTGAGAAATTTATAGGTTCATTTTTTCCTCTTAATTAAGTGACATTATGCTTCATGTGTGGTTCCCTCATCACCTTGATCTGATTATGATTGTTCTTATAGGGCAGCCACAAGTGTGACCAATCAGTTGCAAAGTACCCATTGAGTTTTGTAGACCAGTGCTTGCTCAAAATCAAACCATATGCCTTTGGTATATATACCACATGATGTCTATAAATTGGTAGACCCTTTCATCTATAGATAACTAAATCAACACATCCTTCATTTCTCCTACTACCCTGATTGTTGATATATCCAACTGAATGATCTTACATGAAGAGGGTGTAGGTTGACCATTTATATTTCTACAAACTGAAAGAGGCATGACATTAGAGAAAGCTCCAGGATCTGCCAAAAATTTATGCACATTATGGTTGAAAATCTCAAAAGATAGTAAAAATGGTAAAGTTTGAGATTTGGACTTCCCTCCAATGCTAGATTCATTGATTTATTTATCTGATTGAATGTCATCATGGGGTCTACTAGGTTGTGGGTCAAAAAATTCTAAGAGATTCTTTCTCTGTTGAGGTAGGTTACACATTTGAAATAAAGAAATATTTGTTTTTGTTTTCTTGATGTCTTCTATTATATCATATCCCATGTTGTATTCTGTTGGACCTTTCTTATTTTTTTATTCCTTACTCTCCAAAACCTTCACACGCTTACTAACTGTTGTAACTTTATCTTTTGTGATGAACAGATCAGACTTAGGTGGTGTTTGGGAATTATTTCTATCCATCTTCATACTTTCTTGTATCTTCCTAATCTTAGGCAGTAATAGGATTTCATCCATTATTGGTCCCTTGCTTCTGGTTGTTTCATTAACTTCTGAAAGTTGAATTTCTTCGACAGGTTCCTCTTCATCCAACTCGAGTGTAGGCACACAATCCCATAATACCATTGTTGTTTCATGCAATTCTTCTTGTTCATTTGTCTTTTCTTCTTCCACCTCAATATCTGTTATTTGAGCACCTAATATTTGATTCATAACTAAATTCATTGAGTTAATCCATTGGGGGAAACATTTTTCAAAGTGAGGATCTTGATGAAAAGTGCAGAAATGATCCATTCCTACCTCATTGAAATTTAAAATAGAAGAACTATACACAGGTGGTTGGGATGTTCCACCTTACTCTATTTTCTTGAAATAAGGTTTGAACTATTTTTTGGATGAACAAAATTCTTTATCCTTATCTAGATTGACAATCTCGTTTGATAACTTTTGTACCATTTTAACCACATTTTCCAATTCAGTCGAATGTTCTTCCTTAGATATTGTTAAAAACAAAGTTTTTTTACCACTGAAAGTCTTTATCTCCAGTTCTGCAGAGTGTTTGTTTATGATTTCAAGTTTAGCCTCTACTTTATTTTCTTCTTCATAATTTTCTACCAAAGAAGGTTTTACTAACCTCTTAACAAACATTTCTATGCTTGGGGAAAGTGCTAAAGTGTAGTATTCTATTAAAATTTATTCAATAGGTTTTAATGTAGCACTAAAATTATTCAAATGGGTAGAAAACCTCTGATTAAAATCTTACACCTTTTGTTTCTTGTCCATCCTTAGAGCTAAGAATTCTTTTTGGAGGGTGGCAGTGGTTCATTGAATACCAAACTTTCCTTTAAACACCCTAACAAAGGTATCCCAGTCTGCTATCGAATTTGCTTGTAAACCAAAATACCAAGCAAAGGCCTTAGCTTCAAAGGTATGTGGAAAAAGTATGCATACCACATCTTAATGTTCCATAGCTAAAAGTTCTGAAGCCATGTTAAAACTTTGGAGGTGGTCATCCATAGAAATGCCTTTTCTGGGGTCAAACTTGGGTAATTCATTTTCAGCATTCTGAGGCAAAGCATGTAAAGGAGATTCCAGGTTGAGTGGTGTTCTAGCTCTCCAAGCCGGTGGTGGATTAGGATTTACAGGTTGATTAGAATTTGGGGTACATTTCCAGAAATGATTCTATGAGGAGTCGATGGTGGAGACTGAAAAACAAGGGAATCTGGCCCCAACTGATCAAGTGGTTGAACAATCTCTTATATAGATAAGTTTACCAACTCTTCCAAATTTCCCACCGAGATCGAATCTTTAGTGTAAGTAGGTATTCTTCTGGGAGCCCTCCTTCTCGGTAATTCAGGGATTATCTGTAATCCTCCAAGCTTATTTACATAAGAACTTGTATGTCTCCTTAAGTGGTTAAATACTTCAAAAGGAATAGGATAGAGGTGTTCCGCAACTTCTACTTCAGGGTCTACTCTTTCTTTGGAAATGAAATCTTCAGGAAAGTAGTTTTAGAGTTATCACTAGTGGAATTGTTTTGTGTAAACAAAATTCTTCTGCTAGCCATGCAATAGAGGCCCTCCTTCTAGTGCCAAAACTATTGATTCCTCGAAAAATCCCAGGTACCAATAGTAGGGATTCTCCCCAATAATCGTTCCCAATTAGATCATTTATTGTTTGGTATGGGGAATCCATCCGGTTAGCGTCTCGACTACCATAGAATTAAAAGAATGTTTAAGTTTGTTTTATCGGTTATGGCCTAGTCCATCATTTATGTAATTTTATATTTAGGGATGAAATGCAAGTTCCTAAACTAAGTGCAATTGACCAATTATTAAGAGCCTCACTAGAGATGCACAGGTTCTTACCTCCCATCTTACTGCTCTTGCCTCATAATCACTTCTACTAAAGAAAAAGAAACATCTAATTTATTCTAATCTGCTCTAACTACCCTATCCCCAGGGCAGGAAAGATTAATTAATTCATTAATGTACTGTAAAATGGCTAGTGGAATCCTATAGATAGTTGTTCGCATTCTACTAACATAATTACAGCAATAAAAGATAAACAAAGGTAGCTCTATTTTATTAACACATTCATTACTCATTTGTTTTCATGATATTTCTAACAGAAAAATAATATCATTCATAAACTGTAGAAATAATTCAACAGGTTGGAGCAATCTCATAGTTATGTAGAAAGCTAAAACATAAATAATTCACCATTCAACAATCCACATAATTCATTTGAGAACTTGTACAGTCCTTCCTCTAGCAAAATTTGGTTCTCTGTATTCATAAAAGAAGTAGTTCTCATACAAATAGCTTTAGCATATGTACGATAGAAAAAGTTCCCCTATTCTACTATTCGACCCCCTATTTATACATTTTACAAGTGACTTTTGAGTTACCCTATCCTTTTAGGCTTCCTTGTCTCTTCGATTACAAAATTTTGTCCTCTAGTGACTTGCACTAGGAAAATAAAAATAAAAAGAGACTGCAAAAATGCCACATGCACACAAGACAAATCTTAGGAGGGCCTTGCTGACCCTCCAATGAAATCCTTCCATGCAACATCTTTTGTAGTGATGGTATTGAAGTCTAGAGGTTCTAACAATATGACTGTTACTTCATGTATGGCCAAATGCAACTTTATATTTTCTGCTTTGGGGGGGTTACTCTAAGATGATCTTCAAGAAGGAAATTATTGACCATGGCTTGTGCAACCAAACTCTTTACCAATTTCTTAGTAATTCCTTTAACCTATTGTATCCTAAGCTCATCCTCCTGCAACCTTTCTTATAGGTATTTCAAGTGTTCCTCATGCTCAGGAAACTCATGGATTCATTTTTCCGTAGAGGGTTGGAATCTATTGTGTGTTGTGAGAACCCCTCTTATAAAAATCCACACATTTCTCCAATGTTTTTTCGACACTGACAGTTAATCTTGTAGCAGCCTTGCTGCTGAAATCCATAAGTTCAAACTTGATCTTTAGGTTCTCAAGAGTCTTCTTTGGTAGATGCGTCGACCATGCTACATTAGTTTATGTCCAGGTCAGTTGCCCCTGAATAATTTTTGCAATCTCTATCGTTCTTGTCCTGAAATCAGTTGATATTATTGACATATCTTGCAGTATGGTTTCTACCTATTTGATTTTGTTAACCTCATCTGCAAGATTTAATTGTACGATATATATTTTTATTTTGATCAAGATAGCGTGCTCTTAGAGAGGGGTGATATCAATTTTCCGTTCATTTGCTATCTTAAGATGAATCTCCAAAGAACTATTTTGTTCCTCGAACTCTACAACTGAGGCCTTTAACTCCTCTGCTTGTTTATTAGTTGCATCCCTTTGTGACTCTAGCCCTAAAATCTTACCCTCTAGGTCTTTCTTTTCTCCATCAATAATGGTTTTTGATAGTACCAAGGCCTCCTTTTTCGATTCTAAGACCTGGTAAGCCTCCTGAAGCCTCTCAAACTCTGAAAGGGTAGCCTCATGTTTTCTCTTCATTTCTCAGCCTTCCCCCCTTTCTTTCATCAAAGTGTCCTTGACTCTCACCATCTTATTCGTGTATTGATCTATAGTTTATTTCAATTTATCCACATTATAAGCATTTGCTTGAGCAGCTGCTACACCAATTGAGGTCGTTAGTTGTGGATCTTCATCGGTACCTTTCATGACTGGAATTTTCATAACTGTAGTCACCTCAGGCTAGGTACCTACCTTTAACTTCTTTTCGACCCGTTGAACAATGGCTTTCCTTTTAAGGTCGAAAACAACTTTATCTAGGGATGCAAAAACATTTTTCTTGGATGGGGTGAAATGTACTAGGCCTAATCTGCAAATGGAAGATAACCTCCTATTATTATGTTTCTTGAGGTATAAGGAGGATCTTCACAATTGTCTTGGGAAGCATCCCTTTCTTGATTATCTCTATATTTCTCCTCTTTCTCTTTTCTCCTCAGTTCTTTTGTTGCATTCTTTACCTCTCTCTCTTTGTCACCAGATTCTTTTTTTATCTTCTCCTCTGCTTCACTTTTCCTTTGTTCTTATTCTCTTTGACTTTGTTCTTCCTCTTCCCTTTTCCTTTGGGCCTCCTCAGCTGCTAATTCCTTTGCTTCCTCCACTAGTCTTTGGGCTTCTTATTTCTCCCTCTTGGCAGCTTCTTCTTTTAGTTTCTGCCGCTCGGTAGTGCTACTACTACTACCTTTACCCCCTGTTGTTATATTCTCTTGTATAAACCACTTATTGAAAGCAGTCATATTACATGGATTCTTGAAAATTTCTTCATCTTTATCCAAGTAGTGAGAGTATTCAAATTTTGTCTTCACTAGTGCACAGTGTATAGCAACTTTTCCTCGAGAGTCGTTCCTATGCAAACATTTCTCACTGAAGTGAAAATATTATAGGTCCTTCACAAAATCCAGTGCGCTTTTGACTTTCGAAAACATGTAGCTACCGGCATAGAAAGGCATGGGTGGGTAGACCACTTTCTTCATGTCAAATAGAAAATTCCCTAATCCATCCAAAAATAATTGTCTTACCTCTTCCTTATGCCTGATGTAATCAGTGGCATACTTAGGAAGTAGTGACGGGGATTTAGTCCCTCCATACACCCTCAGAGAGGTTCCTTCTTCAGAGAAGAAATAGTATCCATGTTCACTTATCACCTTAAGTTCTCCCTCAGACATACACTTTCATTCTTCAAAAAATATCAACTGGTAAATTGGCATCAAAATATCCTCACAGATAATTTTATAGAAACTCCAATACTTATGGGCCCATAAGATCTGATATGCTGTGTAGATGGGGGTCCTTGCATTATTCCAACTGCAGTTCAGTTTTGGGAACGGGTAATGGCACAATATGCAATCAATTAGGTATGATCCCATGTAGAATTCATATTTTCTCTCGAGTAGTCCTCTCAGTGCAGCACTTATGCAAGAATATAAGTTGCTGGAAATAATGTCCGCCCAATTGAAAATAGTGTCGTGCATACTCACATGATACATTAGTGGGATCCAACCTATCTTGTAGAACTTTCCATTAGCCCTGCCAAAGATTCTATTAAGTATTAGTGCTACAAGTCTGTGAGGAGTGCGTAAGATGGCAATTTCATATTCACTAGAGGCTCTTTGTCTAAATGGATTTCCTGCTATCATAATTAGCTTCCCCCATTCAATATAGTCTAAACTTAAACTATCTATCCATTCCTCTCTCATGCTAATTTTCAGAACTGGTAGATTGCATGCTTTGGATATGTAAGCAGAAGTGAAAGAGGAAAAACCCTTTCCTTCGACATTGTATATGATCATATCATTTACGTCTGCTTTAGGTAAAATCTAACCAATCACCTCAACAGAGGGAACTAGTTCAGGTCGGGTGGATACCTTTGTGATTCCAGACCTTAAGATGTTTTCATATAGTGGAATATCCTCCAAACATGCATTATGGACCTTCTGATCCTTGGTCATGGGGTATATTTGTCCCCATTTGATATCTAGTTTGGATCCAGTTATATCCTTGGTATCTTCATATATTATCTCTATTTTCGGCATGATTTCCAAATCTGAGTCCTCCTTTGTAGCCTTGGATTTCTTCTTTCCTTTCTTTGGCATGGTACTTTGTGGGGATTGTGGCAGTGACAAAAAGCATCAACACATAGCTTAGTGGCCTTGCAGTTAAACCCATGCATTCATGAAAACAAAAAACTACTGTAAAATCATAATATACACGAGAAATATTTAACAAATCATATTTTCCCTGCATTCATGGAGAAATAACTAATATCTATTTTACCAAGTCATCCATCATAAGAAAAACTTCGAAGCAAGGTTAAACTTGAAAAGAAACAAATAGTTCAAGTGCGGGTTCTATTTGCATCTTTGGGAGCTCCAACCCTAAATTATCTGGTGTTAAAATAATCATCTAGGTCGACTTCAAAACTGCTAAAACAAAGGAAATGACCATAGAGGGTAAAAATGCTTCTTGACAAAAACCCTAGGCTGGAAACCAAAATCCAATGACAACCTGCTGAGCTCACTAATCCCCATATCATTGTAAATGCCTATGAACCAGGTGAGGAAAAGTTGGTGAAAATCTCGACCCTCCCTAGTCTTATCCTCAATATACTAGGGGTCTAAGCTATCCATGGTTGGGGCCAGAGTGGTAGAGGAAAAAGTAGCTTGGAGTAGGCGAACAACCACGGCTGGTGGAAAAATAGGTCAAACAAAAAATGGGGGTTGGCTCATTTAACTCAAAGCAAACCAAGATCTAAAGAGGCTGAAAGAAAGACTTTAACCATGGAAGGGATGGAAAACCTAAATCGTACATGAATAAATAATAAAACATGAAATACCAAACCCTGTAAAAAGTAAATCTCCACACTTTGTTTTAGCAAAACTGAAATCACAACAAGGAAATAATCCCACCTTGCAAAAGGTGGCTCGAAGGTTGGTGAAATGTCTAGCTTAGACGTTGCATAGAATCCAAGTGGCATATTTTCATAAGGCATGCTCAAAATGAGTTGTCCTTAACAAACCTTAACAAACCGTAACACCCGTAACAAACCCCCCCCCCAAGGATATATATAGAAAAACAAAAAAACACACATTTAAGGTGGTGGTTAGGGAATTAAGGCACACGAGCGGAAAACATCGTTTGGCGCCCAAGTTTGAAACTCATCGGGACCCCACTACATCGGCGAGGGAAAAGCGAGCACCTTCCAGTAGCATTGGCTCAAAACGAAAGATCTAGCCACAACTATTGGCCAAACTACGGTGAAAACCAGCCACAAATGGTAATGTCAGGCTTATCCGACATTGCAGCAGCGAAAGGTCGAATACAAGCCGTAAAATTTTCCTCCTTCATCGAAAATAAAATCAAATGCATACTGACGCTACCGGAGAAATTATACCGAGAACGCCTGACCAAAGGCTTGTCGTCAGATTCACAAATAGATACCTGATCAGGAATGAAATCCTAATTTGTGCTGACACTTTGACGATGAAAAGAATATCTAGCCACAACAGTCGGTGAACCTATGGTGAAACAGACTACTGAAGAACTGTCAGCGTCAAAGGCAGAAATCAGTTGACTGTATCGGCTCTGAAACCCGAACCTATCCTCAACGTCAACTGGTGATCCATCAGACCTCAACTTACATGCATTAAAAAGTTTAATGAATGCGTTTAATCAGTTTTCTTAATCCATGAAGTGGCATTAACAGCGATTAAATGCTTAGAACATAATTGAACAGCAGACTCGGATAGGAATGGGAAAAACCATAATGAGACAGCAAAACTGATAAACAGATATAAAAAGAAACACAGAATCAGACAGTCACAGACAAAGGTTGATAACGGAGTTCACCCGCTCCACTGGGCTACATCTCTGGGTCCCTATCCAATGGGTTCCGATCCAATTAATCTCTTTAATATGGTACAAAAATGGTTCTAGATTCAACTTCAGCAACTACAAATAGAATGTTGTACAAAGTCTTTAAGACCTCTCTTCTGAAAATTACAATTAGCCTTTGCAAGACAAAGAAAGCTAAATTATAACAGAGATTGTCGACTAAAAAGAAACAGCATCTGCGCACGTCACAGCAACTCCCAAAGCTTCTCATAAATAGAGAAAACGAAGCTCTATACAATCTAAATCTCCCTTCAGCAAGCCGTCCCCTGAAATGTGGCCAGAGTCACTATTTAAGCGTTTAGTCGGAGGACAAGTAATGGGTTCCCCTCCTCCGTTACAGCTATTATATTCTTTATTATCGTTACAACCATATGCTAAACTGAACCATACAATTCTTCCAAGTCGCTGCACAAGCATTATGTTACCATGACGTTCCATATCCCCAAAACGTTGCAACTACTTCCATGTATATGTTGACTCACAACACGTTTCCATGACTGCCATGCACAGGTATTTGCAACAGAGCTATGCCACCTATAGCGTAACCATTTGAGGTCACCATCAACTTTGCAGCATAAAAATGTCACGGCATATAAGGACTTTGCCAAACCATTTGATATTCAACTTGTTGGTGCACGAACTGTGCAGCTCATGCCACAACTGTGCGGCATGCGATAAGCTGCACACCATGGGGTAACTATGCGGCACGCGATAAGCTGTGCACCATGTGATAACTGCGCGGTGTGCAATAACTGTGCTACACATCCCCTGTGATAACTGCGCACCATACTATAACTGCGCGGCTGCGATATAATGTTAGCATGTGAGTTAAAACCATAGATTAATAAACCTTCTACCATATTGGATCATTGTTACTGGTAGATGAATAATCCACTGGATCATTCCTCCCCATTAGAGAACTTTTGGACCACCAAAAGCTTGAATTACTCGGCAAGTAAGTGAGGGTACAGCTGCCTCACTTTTCCAATCTCCATCCATCTTGCTTTTCTAGGATGCATGCCTTTAAGCCCCACTCGAAGGTACTCAGCATTCCCCCTTCATGAAGTCCTTACATTTCTGTCAAGAATAACATCATCCTGCAACTCACTCATATATTCAGGTGCCATATCATCAACTGAATGAATCTGTATGTTAGTTTCCTCATCCATGATCATAGGAGGCTCATACAATTTAAGATTCTCAACATTGACAACTGAATAGATTTGCATGTATGGAGGTAAATTCAAGCGAAAAGCATTAGTACCGATCTTTTCCAAGATCTCAAAAGGACCATACCTGATAGGCTTAACTTTTTACCTTCACCCTTCATTCTTTCTTTGGTAATATGTAACCAAACTCTGTCACCTACCTGAAATTGATGATCAACACGATGCTTGTCATCCCTAGATTTGTACTTTGCCTGGCTCTTCTCCAACTATTCCTAAACTTCCTGCTGCACCGTTTGGATTCTCTAGATGAATCTTAGAGCTCTATTTGCATCATGATGTCCATCCACTGCATCTTTTCCAAAAGAGAAGTCCATCGATGTTTTTGGCAGATAACCAAAACAAGTTTCAAAAGGAGATCTTTTCGTGGAAGAACGAACTGCATGATTGTAAGGATGTTGTATATACTGCAACTGCTCATCCCAAAGTTTAGGATGTTTACTACAATATCCCCTGAGAAGCTGAATCACTGTTCTGTTTACTACCTCTGTTTTCCCATCGGTCTGTGGATGAAAAGCTGTACTTTTCTTAAGTTTGGTATCCATAAGCTCCCATAAAGTTGACCAGAATTCTCCCAAGAACTGGGAATCTCAATCAGATACAATAGACATGGGTAGCCCAAAATGTACCCAAACATTTTGAAAAAATAAATGAGCTGTTTGTTCAGCAGTGATCTGTTTGTTACATGGCATTAAGATACACATTTTGCTGAATCTATCCACAACAACATATAGGTAATCATGCCCTTTTCTAGACATAGGTAGTCCTCCTACAAAGTCCATAGAAATACTTTCCCAAGGACGAGAAGAAATTGGAAGAGGTTTGTACAAACCCAATTTCCTATTGCTAGTCTTACTTGTTGCACACATAACACAACCTCTTATATATTTAGCTACAGTTTCTTGCATTTGAGGCCAATAACAATGATTCTACAATAATGACAATGTTTTACTTACACCAAAATGTCCCGCAATTAATGAACTATGTGCTTCTCAAATCACATGCATTCTTTCTTTATTTGGAATACAGAGCTTACCAAGATGATACAAGAGTTGATTATGCAAATAATAGTTCTCTTCCTGTTTACCATGTATTAGTGACGCATATACTTTCTTAAAATCTTTATCTTCTGCATAGTGTTCAATATAAATTTCATGTGTTAATGAATTGTTTTGAAGAATGATTGAAGCATTTGTAGGTAGCCTCAATAACATGTCTACTACCTTATTATGAATTCCCTTTTTGTACTTAATTACAAGATGAAACTATTGTAAGAATCCCATCCATCTTAAATGCGTACTTTGTTGTATTTTAGTTTGATATTGTAAATATTGAAGTGGCTGATGATCAGTATGTATGACTGTTTCTTTTCCCATGATATAATGTTTCCACTTCTTCACACTCTATACTAATGAATACAATTCTTTGTCATACGTCGGATAGTTACTTACCGTAGTAGAGAATGTTTCTGAATGGAAACAGACTGGCTTCCTCCCTTGCATCAAAACGGCTCCCATGGCAAACCCGCTGGCATCGGTTTCGATCTCAAATGGTTGCTACAAATCTGGCAATGTCAGAACTGGTGTGGTGCTAATCCTTTCCTTCAAAGTGTCAAAGGCTCTCTGATTCTTGCCTCCCCACTGGAAAATTTCTTTAATGCTTGTCAACACGTGTAATGGAGCAGCAAGGGAAGAAAACCCAGAAATGAATTTCCTCCAATACTGAACCGCACCCAAAAAACTTCTGATCTCAGTAACGGTGTTAGGCCGTGGCCAGTTTACAATAACAGCAACCTTGGCTGGGTCCACTCGCAGGTGGCCTCCACCAATAATATGGCCTAGATATACTAAAGAAGTTTTAGCAAATTCACATTTGGACATCTTTACATAAAGCTTCTCCTTCCTCAGTACATCTAATTTTTTTTTCACATGTACTACATGCTCTTCCCAGGTTTTGCTAAACACAAGGATATCATCTAGATATACAATTACAAAATCATCAATGAATGAATGAAAGACATCATTCATGACCCGCATAAAAGTAGCAGGTGCATTACAGAGCCCAAAAGGCATCACAAGCCATTCATACAAACCCTGTTTTGTTTTAAACGCTATTTTCCAAGCATCATTTTTAGCAACACGGATTTGATGATACCCACTATGCAAATCCAATTTTGTGAAGTAAGTTGCATGTTTCAACTGATCAAGCAAATCATCAATGCGAGGAAGAGGATACTTGTTTTTAATGGTGATTTTGTTAAGGGCCCTATAGTCGATGCACATCCTCCAAGACCCATCCTTCTTCGGAACCAAGACTATAGGAGAGCCACAAGGAGAAGTACTCGGCCAGATGAACCCCTTCTCAATCAGCTCCTAAACCTGCTTCTTGATTTCCTCGTTCTGCATTACAGACATCCGGTACATAGCTATGTTTGGGAGTGGCACATCTTACTGCAAATGTATCTCATGCTGAATCTCTCTCTTTGGTGGTAACCCCTTCATCTCATGAAACAAATCATCATACTCAGAAATGATTTCAATTAGTTCAGATTTACGCCTAGGGTCACACCCTTCAAAATATTTAGAGATCTCATCATTTTTCACTTTAACCATCATTAACACAAAGTTCTTACTAGCATTTACCAACCTCTTCATTTGTCCTACAGAGACTATGGCTAGATTGGTTTTTGTCTTATGTGCTCGTATGATATATTCTACACTATCTTTAAAAAGATGATACTTATTCTGCTCTCTATAAAAGACTGCTTTCCAGTCATACAAATATGGGCTCCCAAGTACAATTCCACAAATGTCGAGTGGTACTACATCTAGTTCTACGTCATCCATAAACTATTCAGTAATTGCAAACTTGAATACACATTTTTTTGTAACTTGTAACCGTGTATCGTTAGTAACCCAACCAAGAGGATAGGGTTTTTCATGAGGCATGGTAACTAAATGCAATTTCTTAACCACTTCTTATGATATCAAATTCACTTGAGACCCACTATCAAACAATGTATCAATTTTTGTGTGATTTGCAATGACACGAACATGAAACAGTGCACTTCTATTTTTATCATTTTGCTTAGAAGCAGATGGTAGATTTGTATTTGCACTAGAACTTGATCTTTCATCAATGGGAAGTGAGATACTTTTATTCTTACCCTGGATTTCGATAGTTGTAACCTTTGTTTCATCACCTGAGTCGAATCCCAAGTCTTGAATAACTGCTGCAGTAGCTTTTGCTTTGCCGTTATCTTTGTTTCCACCGTACTTCTTTGGCCTTAACTCTGGATGAAGCTTCCAACACTTAGAGACATCATGTCCCTTCTGACAATGAAAACATGTAGGATTTTCACCTGCTTTCTTAATGGTAGCCATCTTCTTTTTCCCCTAATCTTTACCTATCGACTTGCTGTCAAAGGATTTCTTCACAAAAGTATCATTAGCATGCTTACCCCTAGCTTCTAAATGTATAGCTTGAACACATACATCATCCAAAGTACTGGGATTAAACATCAACAAGGTATGTCTCAGGTAAGAATGCATACCACCAATGTACTTAAGAAGAGTTTCCTGTGTATCTAATGCAATAGCCCTCTTCCTAAATTCATGATTATATTCTTGAATGCTTTGCCCTTTAGCTTGTCTAAAAGTTTGCCAGCTCATTATTAATTGCTGCATATGACCTAAAGGATAAAATTTCTTCCTTAATACTTCAATTAATTCATTCCAAACTGAAATAATTTTACCATTCTTTCGAAGATCTTCCTGAATCTTGCTCTCCCACCAAGTAAGAGCCATTCCACTCATTCTCAAAGTGGCCAATTGAATCCTGGAAGGGTCATCCGTAATGCCCTGCACCTTGTAATATAATTCAAGCTGCTTGATCCAATTGTCTAACTTTTCAGCATCTAAATCTCCATTATAAATTGGCAATTCGAATTTTACATTCAATTTGAAATAAGGCATATTAGCATTATTCGAATGAGAAGTATGAGAAGAAGAGAAAGTTTGATTAGTTTCAGGAGGATCACCACCACCTCCTACTCCTTTACCCTTTTCTTCCTTCTTCACTTTGGCATCTTTGGATGAAGATCCCTCTTCTTTCTTCTTCCTTTCTACTCGCTCATCGAGTAGAATTTCCATCATGGCTTTCATACTCATAAAAGCCTCCAGAAACTTAGTTTCTGAAATAACAGGTTTTTCCCATTTAGTATGTCCTTCTTCTTCCCCTCTAGGAGAATACATGGTTCTTGAGAATGTTCTTCTTGAGCCAACCTCAGGGTCTCCTTCAACTAATTCTCCTTCACCACGCTTTAACCTGAACCTGTTAAGCATTCACAACTTGCACAAATAGTCAACTAGCTCTGATACCGTAATATGATCTATTGGACCTCAACTTACGTGCATTAAAAAGTTTAATGAATGCGTTTAATCAGTTTGCTTAATCCATGAAGCGGCATTAATAGTGATTAAATGCTTAGAACAGAATTGAACAGCAGACTGAGACAGGAATGGGAAAAACCACAATGAGACAGCAAAACTGATAAACAGATATAAAAAGAAACACAGAATCAGACAGTCACAGACAGAAGTTGATAACGGAGTTCACCCCCTCCACTGGGCTATGTCTCCGGGTCCCTCTCCAATGGGTACCAATCCAATTAATCTCTTTAAGATGGTACAAAAATGGTTCTGGATTCAACTTCAGCAACTGCAAACAGAATGCTGTACAAAGTCTTTAAGACCTCTCTTCTGAAAATTACAATTAGCCTTCGTAAGACAAAGAAAGCTAAATTATAACAGAGATTGTTGACTAAAAAGAAACAGCATCTATGAATGTCACAACAACTCCCAAAGCTTCTCATAAACAGAGAAAATGAATCTCTGTACAATCTGAATCTCCCTTCAGCAAGCCGTCCCCTGAAATGTGGCCAGAGTCGCTATTTAAGCGTTCAGTCGGAGGACAAGTAACGGGTTCCCCTCCTCTGTTACAACTGTTATCTTCTTGATTATCGTTACAACCATGTGCTAAACTGAACCATGCAATTCCGCCAAGTCGCTGCACAAGCGTTATGTTACCATGACGTTCCATATCCCCAAAACATTGCAACTAATTCCACGTATATGCTGACTCACAACACGTTGCCATGACTGCCATGCACAGGTATTTGCAACAAGGCTATGCCACTTGTAGCATAACCGTTTGAGGTCACCATCAACTTCGTAGCATAAAAATGTCACAGCATATAAGGACTTCGCCGAACCATTCGATATTCAACTTGTTGGTGCATGAACTGCGCGGCTCATGCCACAACTGCGCAACATGCGATAAGTTGCGCACCATGGGGTAACTGCGCGGCACGCGATAAACTGTGCACCATGCGATAACTGCGTGGTGTGTGATAACTGTGCTGCATAGCCCCTGTGATAATTGCGCACCATACTATAACTACGTGGCTGCGATATAATGTTAACATGTGAGTTAAAACCATAGATTAATAAACCTTGTACCATAATATGATTATTCAGCTAATTGTAATTTTCAGAAGAGAGGTCTTAAATACTTTGTACAACATTCTGTTTGCAGTTTCTAAAGTTGAATCCAGAACCATTTTTGTACCATCTTAAAGAGATTAATTGGATCGGTACCTATTGGAGAGGGACCCGGAGACGTAGCCCAGTGGAGGGGGTGAACTCCGTTATCAACTTCTGTCTGTGACTGTCTGATTCTGTGTTTCTTTTTATATTTGTTTATTAGTTTTGTTGTCTCATTGTGGTTTTTCCCATTCTTGTCTCAGTCTGCTATTCAATTCTGTTCTAAGCATTTAATCGCTGTTAATGCCGCTTCATGGATTAAGCAAACTAATTAAATGCATTCATTAAACTTTTTAATGCACTTAAGTTGAGGTCCGACGGATCAACTGGAACTCAAATTTTTTCTAACACAATGTGAAATCAGCTGGAAAGTGTCAGGCCAGAAGTTAGGTTCTTTTCCACTATTTCCGCAAAAATACCAAATTTATTCTGACACACCCAGAAAAGAAAAAATTTTAACTTGAAGAAAAAGTTTTAACTAGGAGAAAAACTCTTCAAAACCTTGTACAGAACAAAAAAAGTTAAGTCATGCAAACCAAAAATTGAGGGGCAAAGAAATCAAAATCTAGAATTCTAAGGAGGGGCCCTAAAATCATCAAAAAATTTGGGGAGTGGTTGCAGTAGCAACACCAACCAAACACTTCATCACCAGATCCAAGAAGCAACACGATTCCATAAACTCACAAGAAAAATAAAAAAGTACACCCATGTATCTTGACAACTATTAATACACGCTACATCCCGTGTAACTAGTAGAACACACATGTTGCAATGCAGATATTCCTTCGATACTTGTGTGACTAACACCAACAGTGGGATCTCACCCACTAGAGGTGCATTAAAGACTCATTGATAGCTACAATACCACCAAATAATTTGAATTTGGCTCTTCCCATACTTGGTTATTATTTCAATACACTTTGTCAATGCGAACAAAGACAAATCTCTCTAGTACAAATGGTTTAGATCTAGAAAAAAACATAATAGAAATACAAACCTTTCCCTATATTTATTAAATCACTTGAATGTAAAGAATTTGTACCTATTTCTAGAGTTTTTCCTCATTTGCTTGAAGCTTTCACAATCCTATGGATGAAGAGATAACCTTCAGAAAGAGGTACAAATTCTTTATATTCAAGTGATTTAATAAATTTAGGGAAAGGTTTTTATTTCTATGATGTTTTGTTCTAGATATAAACCATTAGACTAGAGAGCTTTGTATTTGTCCACATTCATTAAGTGTCTTCAAAATAATTGGTGACTCCACTAGGCATTGAATTATTTAATTTATAGTTATGCTTGTTTTTCTTGTTTTTAATTAGATTTGGTTTAATTTTCAATTGGTAGATGACATCCAATTCGTAGATCTAACTGTTTAGATTTCACTCTGTAACGTGCTTTAGATTTTAAACCCTAAAGTCTATTTATTAGATTGCAAATCTTTATTTTTTCAAATTTTTTGGTCACTCACCAAAATTTACATTTAGATATAGAGTGCCACTGTTAGCCTGACGCTTTTTTCCTTTTACAGAGTGTGTCACTACCTCACTTCGCTCTTTTTCAAGGTGCATTGCTCTGGATCAATAATCTGGTGTATACTTCCAGCCCACGTCACCTTGTTGAATTTAAGTATGATTTTTGCCCATACATTTTAGTGCCTTATTGCTTGGTTTGTTACTAAATTGTTACAGTTGTCTGTCATTCTAAAACCAACTTTTGGATTGATTCTATACTGTAATTGGGGTCTTTTATCTTACGTTTTAACTGAAATGAAGTGCCTTCTTTAAATCGTATATTATGCAATCTCTTTGACTTATATTCTCTTTGGATTAAAATAAGAGTTTATGTTTCTTGCATTGAATTTTATTTTTGTTTCTTTTCTTGAAACCTCTTTCTCTTTTTTGTGGATAATATTCATCGAAATCAGAAAATTTGCATTTCATTTTTGTGTGCATGTGTTTAGTTTCTCTTGAGTTCTATTATTTTGGGATTATTGTTTGTTTCCTTAGATCTATGTAGCAAATAAAAATTGATCTTTGGTTTCCATAATAGTTCAAAGAGAAATTTTTACTTTGATATTCTTTATTAGATTGAAAAATACTTGATGAAAAACAATTTATTCTTGTTTTAGTTTACTTGAAATTTTTCTTTGGTTAAATATTAGTGTTATTTAAAAGGAAAAAAAGAAATATTCAAGCTTCATAATATGTAAAGAATCTTGGAAACATTAATTTGATCTTTTTCTTACTTCCTTTAAACATTTGTTTTTTCACTTTTGTTGGAAAGATAGGACAAAAAATTCTAGTTTCAAGTTTCGGTGTATGTTATTCAATTTATGCATTTTTAGAAAATAATTTCTTACTCTCTCCATAAATAGGGCATGCATTTAAAGAAGAATAAAATACTTTCACATCATCTTTTCATGGTTTAAGACTTGAGTCTTCACCCCATCTTTCCCACTTAATCGTAAAAAGGTAAAATGAAGCGCTAGTTGGGATTAAAAATTTAGCAAGATTGTGTGTTAGTTTAGAGATGTGTTCTGACATCTTAAAACACTAGCGCTGTAATTATTTTCCTTCACTGCATCCTAGGGACTGTGCGGTTCTTCCATATACTAGTCAGTATATCGAATGAACTTTCACGTACTTTTTTATGGTATATAGAAATATTCTTTCATCTATGCTGCAACGTCGATATTCCTTCGATACCTATGAGATTGACACCAATGATGGGATTTCACCCACCATTGGAGCATGAAAGACTCATTGAAAGCTAAATTACATCCAAATAATTTGAATTTGTATCTTCACATACTTGATTACCTTAAATGGCCTCTTTTGTGTACTTGGGAGCTAGATCATGAGATCAACGGGTTCACATTGGATCTAGTTATTTGTTGGTCGCCTCTTGGCCTATAAAAGAAATACATGGGAATATTTATTGAAAGGAAGAAGAGAATGGTTATGCTACTAGAATTGTGCTTGATCTCCCTTATAGCCTACCTATTCCCCCTTTGTTCACCATTCACCAAGCTCCCTTGTCTCCTCCCTATAAGGGGCAAGTGTTCTTCTCACCAATGCTTTAACCATTTGACATATAGTGTGGACAAGAAAGGCCTCCCTTAGTGATATATTTTTTCTCCATTTGGAGCTCACATCTCAAAGGTATTTTACATGCTTGACTATTAAAAAATATGCATGTGGTTTGAACCTACTAGTTGTTGGATTTTTCATTTTCTCCCCTGTGTGCTCTATTTAATTTTTGTTATTATTTTCTTTGTTTATAGTTGGATTTACTAACAACCATTTGTAGGATCACATGGATAAATCCACACCAACAAAGGGGCACATAATACTGAGGATTTGGTTCATACTATAAGGCCTTTCCCCTCACTAAGTGGGAAGGATCCACTCTTGTGCAATATTTTTCCTCAACAGTATTAATGGTGACTGCAGTATGTATTTTGGTAATTTTTCTTTATCTAGGTTGTTTTTTATTAAGTGGTTAATTTATTGTGTTTGTAGTCTTGTATATGAAGAGGTCCTCACCATTCATCCCATAAATTAGGCTCCCATTTGAGTGGTTTAGAAATTTTATCAGATGCATGGATCTCAACATCTTAGTCACACTGACAATGTGGATTATCCTTCGAGAATTGCACTATCCATGAAAGTAATTAGACCCATTCCCACATGGGTGTATGCCTTTCAATAGTACGACCTTTTTTCATTTTTAGTCACGTGACAATGCTCCAATGATTGTTTCTTCCATGGTGCAACGTGTATTTTAATATGTTTTCTACGATGTTGTCTTTTTTTTTCCTTTTTACCAGTTTTGCAACAATCCTAAAGCCCCATTTATACTCACTAATGAACTAGAACTAATTTAATTTGCAATAATTACTTATTTCCTTAGTAATGATCTCACATAGACTAATATTATGAAGTAAAGGGATCATCCCTCAGAATCTACATAGGTAATCAACCTTGACACTGTCAACGAGCCTCATTGTTGTCACTAGTATTTAAGAGTCCTCATATTTCTTTGCTTATTTAATATCTTTAGTTAAAGTACTGTAGAAACCAAAATTTTCACACAAGAAAGGACCTCAATACTCTCCTATCCCAAAGTATGCTCTTCACCTCGCATTTCATTTGATCTTGGTGAATAAGAAAAAAGAGTGAAGTGTGAAATACATCCATTACACACTTGGCATTTGTTTCTTTTTGAAAGGACCCTTATCATCTTTAGAGAATAAGTTCTAATCTCCATTTTATGTTATTTTGAGCACTTTACTTAACTACAAACAACACAATTTTCTTACATCACATGTGATTTCCCACTTGCACACACTAAGTGACCTAAAATCTATTTCAACTCCTAGTATGCTCTTCACCTCATATTCCATATGATCTTCATGAATAAAAAAGGAAGGGAATTGTGAAATGCCTCCCTTACATACCTTAATTCAATAAAATCCAATAAATAAACTCTTGTAAATTATAACCAACTAAATCCTCCACAAGAGGTCACAATAAAATATTTTAGTTTGGTAGGATTGACTGGGATAGGAATCCCAACAACACCCACGGATATAGTTTCATTAGGAATTTTTAAAACACGACATTATTGTCTTTAAGGGCACTATCAAATCCTTCTATAAGAAATTGTTAAAATAAATCCCAGATTAGAAGTGCACTGTAACCAAGTAGGTGAAATCCATGGTATAGATACCTTTATCTCCCCAACAAGTCATTTAGATCATTGTAGGGAGATGACAATATATTGTGTAGGTAGAACCATTGATCCACACTTAATGCAAGGTATCTTACTACTCAAAATTAGGGCATATCCAAAAAACACTTATGGGCACATGTGACTCCTAAATTCAGTTGTTTTTGTTGGGAGGTGTTTCCAAGTATCTTTGATTGGAACATTGGCCCCATCACTAGTAGAACTAGATCTTTGTTACCATCACTAGTCGGTTGTTGTGTGTATCCCATTATCGCCAATAATTATGATCTTAGAAGGCCCATTTACATTTGAGAGGAAGGACATTAGGTATTTTAGGGAATTTATATTTTTTCATTTATAAATACAAGTTCACTTAACTTGTAATTTAAAAATAACCTAAATGTGTACATATTTTCATTAATCCATCTTTGCACATATCACCCGCTTATTGCACCATTTTCCATCTGTTGTGGTTGGAGTATTTTTTATTATTTGTTCATTTGGTTTTATTTACCACACATAACTCTCATTTTGATAATAAAATTCCACCACAGAGGAACAAAACCCCCCTAAGGAAGTCCCAAAGACTATCTGGCCTTTCCACTCTCTTGAGGAGTGTTTTACCATTTTCTCCTCATGGTACATGATGGAGATCACTTGGTCTGAGCCAATCCCAGGCCACTTTGATTGTATATTCCAAGAAAAATCATACCTTGTTTGTCTCATTCTCTCCCTTCGAAGAGGGCTTGGACCCTTTTTCTTCCTCCTCCCAAGGAAAAGGATCACCTTTCACTCCCCCTATAGGGAATACCCCACCTTCTTCCCCCATTTCTGGAGGAGGAAACACTACATCTCCATATTCTCATAGAATATAAATATCACTGCTACATATTCCCCATTCTCCCCCTCTTGGAAACAACACATATGATATGATGGTAGGAAGGAACCATAAACTACCATTTATGGCTATCTTGAATCTCCTTGATTTATTAAAATTGTTCAATGATCCCATTGCTCATGACATAGATTTTTTCGATATGATTGAAAATATACCCTTAGGCATTGTTAAGTTTGAAGGAAAACAAGGAGATGATATATTCAACCATATCATGTTGTTCCATCTATGGTGTTCCTCAAATAACATAGTGCCAATTTCAGTGAGACTTTGCCTCTTTCAAAGAAACCTCACTAGTAGAGCTGTGAAGTGGTACATGAACCTTAACAAGGGTTCTCATACCACTTTTGAGATGATAACCACCACATTTCTCACCTACTCTTAGTTATCGATACGATATGACCTAGGCCTTAAAATTCTCATGGAATTTTGGACAAAACAAGACAAGCCACATTGCGGATCACATCCACGAGTGGCGTCGCCATTGCACATTATGAAAAATTAATATTCAACTTTGGTTCATTTTGGATTGATTCCTTAAATAAATCCAACCAACTATAGCAATGGATGTGGCAAACTCCATTCCAGAGTATGAGGAAGAGGACATCCTAAAGGTCCAACACTTTGAACTCATTTATGCCAAATCATGGTACCTATACACAGTCCTACCTGATGCCCCCGGGAATTGATCATAAGATGCTCCAAAGGTAGGGATTTTACACTCAACAAATGGGATTATTGGGTCCATTTCCTCCCAAGGTAAATTTCCCTCACAAACCACTCTTGCACACTCTCCCCCCCATGATGGTGCAATATCCACCCATCCCTATTGTGTCAGCTCCACCTATGGCTACACCAAATAATCCATTTCGACAACCATAATATGGGTCCTACAACCCTAATTGTGCAAGTGAAATCCAAGAAAAACCAATACCTTCACAAAAAATGGCACAACCAACTTCCACATCCACATCATATGGAGCTCAACTGGTTTATATCCCACTCCCATGGTATAACTTGTACTACCCATTTTCGTGTCACCCAGGATCGACTCCCATGCCTCACATGGGGGTAAATTTAGTTCATCCATATCTCTAGAATCAAACTCAACAAGTTGAGTGGTTGAACATAGAAAATCCCCAGAGTGCTAAAAAATAGAGGTAGAAGAAGGGAAATAAAAAACAACCCCAACAATAGTGGTAATGGAGCAGGTAAGTTCCCAAACATAACCTTAACCAGGGTAACCCACCAGCATAGGGGGGTAACCCACCTAAGTAAGGAAATAATTCCAACATGAGGACTAACTATTATTGCTCCATTTGCAGTGAGTATGGTAATTATACTCACCATCTCCAACTTATACCCGACTAGTAATAGTTGGTAGAAGCAAAGAAAAAGTTGCCACCAAATCCCCATTAGGAACCTTTCATACCACAACGCCAACAAGTTGTCTTGAAACAAACATTTTCCAACAAAGGAGTGTTTACCCAATGGTCATATCCAAACCCCATTAGTGATGGATACTTTCAAAACATTTTCATGAACTTGGTATTCGTCAACCTCAAGACTCGTACCAAAGGATGCACTAATCCCGAAGCTTCCTTGGTCATAGAATATGTTCATGTACCCTGGCGAGGCCCTTTGTATATTCTACGACCATGCACAAAAAAAATTATGAGAATATCAAAGGCACATATGTGGCGTGCACCTAATAACCATCATATGAAATCCTCCCACAATTACAGTATAGTGGATGACCTGGGGCAGTCCCCCACTACCATGCCCACTTCTCAATGCATTTCATGTGGTTTATACTTCCAACGTGTGCCTGGTGACCTTTGATCTTGATAAAGGTGAGCCATGAATTTCCTTTTTAGTTACATTCCAAGTCCCATTCACAGTAAAAAACATTATTATTCATCGGTGTATCATCAATGAAGGTACATCCACATGTGTCATGTTCTCTAATATTTGGAAATGATTGGGATCACCTAAGTTAGTCCCATCCTTTATTTCTCTCAGCACCTATGAGGTTCAACCATCCCAACCATGTGGGTTGTACCAAAATCTCCCCATAGATCTAGAGGGAGAAATGGTAATGATTGATATTGGGAAATCCTAGCTAAAGAAAACCACTATTTCAAAAGGAAATTTAGGAAATCCCTAGAAATCATCAAACATCTAGACAATCTGAATAGGGATGGAGGCCTTGAAGTTAGCACGAGTTGGCTTCCTTCTATCCTAAAACAGAATTAAGTAGATAACCCCGTTTCCTTACCTTCTAAACCTTAAGACTGGTAACCCTTTGTCATGATTAAAATATTGAATTACAACAATTAAAATTCTTAACCCTTACTACAATATTAACATTTAAAAATTAAAATTGAAATTATTAAATATTTAAGGTTTAAAATCGAAACTAACATTACCTACAATTTATTATTTGGCCAATAACTAAACTTACACTTTATTAAAACACTATTACAATTACATACTTAATATATCAAGTACCTAATATTTTTTTTTACCTAAAATTAAAAATAAACAACTTTTATTTCAAAACAAAACTTGTAATCTGTAACTTAAATGATCGTCTCAACCATAGACAATTAGGTTTAAAATTTAGGTTTTTAATTAATTATTTAACATAATTAATATCCAGAATTCACCTCAGAACCTAAAATCCTAGAGCCGACCTCAACTTGTCTCCATATCCCATTACTATTTATTTAGATATTACGCTCTTCACAATAGTCAACAATATATCCTGATGATGGATCCTATTTTGGATTCGAAACGTTTATATGCAATTATGAATACTGTGGTTTTTCCGATTCTTCCCGAAATTGACCACCATAGAAGTCTTGCTACAGAGATATTGAATTCATCAATGCTTATATCGACTATAATATCCTCTTGGGTCACAGTTACATGTTTGTCGCGAAGGCCATATCCTCCTTGATTTTCCATGTCATGATGTTCCCCTTTAATGGGAATATTGTCACCCTTAACTAGCTCAACTACTATGACCTCCATGATACTACTAACCCTGAGAATTTCCTACCTCCCATAGTAGGTCAAGTTAACCTACCCATTTACATTAATGTTGGCTCAAGCATGTACAAAGATTCCAACCTCCTGTGGGCATATTTAGGCCCTCCACCTGAAATCCCCATCTCAATGGATAGTCTCATGTGAACCATTTACACCTCTAAATATGAGTATCCTCACCTAATGACATCATCATAAACACTCCCAATGAGACATGGAGTGGAACAAATATTGAGCCCTTCAGTCCCCTCCCCTATGTTCCATATACCAGTCCTATAGCTCTGTTGATTTTTCTTTAAAATTGCTTAGATGATATCTTAAAAACAATTAGCCAAAAAAATATCACCGAAAGATCACCATGCAGAAAAACATAAGAACACAAGAACACAAATATTTTCCTCAGGGAAACCACAAGGGAGAAAACCATGCAAAACTTCCTCAGTATAGAACTCAACCCGTGTAGTGTAAAACTTTGAAAACAACTTCTCCTTCTTTCTTGTGCACTACTACTTCTCTCTCTCACTAAGAACAACTTGAGTGAGAGAGTACAAATGAAAGGGGGTGCCTCCTATTTATATTCTTCTATTGACTTGACCTCTAACTTGGTGGGGCCAACTTCACTAGCTGTCAGGGATGACTTGTCCAATTGGACATTACAAATAACATTTATTATAATCACACTTGGGTACTAATGACCCGAATTACATTCAAAGATTTACATTGCTTCTTTCAATGACACTAGCAAGACCAAAATCATCTCCCGAAGGAGGAATACAATACTACTTGGAATATGTTTCAAAGTTACAATAAATTAAAATTCCCTCTTAACTAGAAAGGTATTCAACATCTGCTATTACAGCTGTACAACTATCTGGTGAGACTCTATATGTCATAGGAATTTTTGGAACATTTTTCTAACATCTTCACCATCGATCTCAGCTGGAACATATTTTGTAATATTCATCTTCTGTTTGTATTTTACTAAATTATCTTCTGGATCTTCTTCTTGTAGTCTTCATCTTTCGTACATTCTTGAACATATTCTATTTGTCTTCTACTTAGCCATCTTCTGGATCTTCTTCTTGTAGTCTTTGTATTTCATACACTTTCGAACATATTTTATTTGTCTTTTACTTGAATCAACTTCTAGAATTTCTTCTTGAAACATCAGTATGTGAATACTGAATCAACATCTGTCAGTATCTTCATTATGAGTACTGGATCATCTTCTATTGGATCGGTATGAGAATACTAAGGCATCATCTTTAATTTTATTACCTACAATATCTGTGTATGGATATTGACAACATCAACAATCATCAGCAACGTGTTAGTGCGAAAGACTCTAGAGCATTATCTACATAATTAGCATGGAGATGTTGGGACATCGATATCATCATCAGTATAAGAATACTGAAGTAACATGTAACTATAATCACCATTGTATCATTACTGATACGAACTCAATCAATCACTGATCAAGAATAAAACAGGCATCTCAATAATAACAATAGCATAATAATTATTGACAACTGCCATCATATCAAATAATCATTAAGCATGACATCAATCATCAACATCTTAGCAGTATAGTAGTACTGCACCAATCATCAAGCCTTTCAGTAATCAACAATAATCAACTAATAACATTATCTGCATCAATTATCAAGAATCTCATTAGTCATCAAAAATCGGTATAGCAATATTGTAACAACCATTAAGCATCTCAGCAGTCATCAACAATCCATATAGAAATACTGTAACAATCATCAACAATCAACAATATAGCAATATTGTAACAACCATCAAGCATCTCAGCAGTCATCAACAATCAGTATAGAAATATTGTAACAACCATCAAGATGTTCAGTAGTCATCAACAATCAATAGTATATCAATACTGAGGATACATCTTTCCCTTCATTTTCTTCAAAGGAGCATCATGGTGAGTTATCTGGTAGATCCATTCAGGCATTTTGTCTAACTTAATAAGTCTTTCGAGACAAACAAGCCTAGTTAGATAGATGGATCTCCCCGGGGACCAAACAAGACTTGTCCAGCTTACTAACCCTTTCGGCCCAAACAAGCCTAGCCAGACATACTAATCCCCCTAGGATCGGTAGGCCTTTAGTCTAGCTTACTAACCCTTTTGGGACAAACAAGCCTAGACAGACATACCCTATGTTGGTTTATTGGTCAATATTAACAAGGGGGGTTGAATCAGTGATGTTATCTTTTTACTAATGCAACCACTTTTTAAATCTATCATTAAAACACATAACAACAAGAATACATAGAACACGATTTTAACGTGGAATCCTAATAGGTTAAACCACCAATACGTTCTATTACTGCAAAATTATTGTATACAAATAGTTTTACTGCTGCTACAGACAAGGATTGTATTACACCCTATTTACCAACAACTACGGGAAGGAGGCTATGACCCCCTAGTTTATCAGCTACTACTAAAAGGATGCTATGACACCCTATTTACCAGCAACCATTGGAAGGATGCTACAACCCCCTTGTTTATCAACTGCTATTGAAAAGATGCTATGACGCCCTATTTACCAGATACCACTGGAAGGAGACTATGACCCCCTGGTTTATCAACTGCTACTGAAAGGATGCTACGATACCCTATTTACCAGCTTCTGTTGGAAGGGGGCAACAACCCCCTTGCAGGCATGTTTCCTGCCTTAGTGCCACCTTGCCACCCTCCTAATATGTTTCTTTGGTAAACTTATATATTTGTTTTCCTTTGAATTCTCTCACACCCTCTAGTCTCTGATTCTTATACAGCGATCAAAACTCAAGAGATGACTTCCTTCCTACTCAGACAACTGCTTAAATACTTATCAGTATTAATATTCTTTCAACAGTCACACCTCTTCAAACTCACCTTTCACCATTGCACCCTTTCAGATTTTGAGATCACATCCACCAGAACATTCTTTTGCATTATTCCATTGATCTCGCATCTTAGATTTCATTTCTACAGCTTGGAATCAGTTTCCACACCTTTTTTCAACGTTGTTTGGTGCTTCCACACTCTCATTCTCTAGATACAATCCAGACTGTTGATCTTATGTTTGAATCTCTCCCGACTTTTAATCTACTCTATAGATTTCCTCTTGAAATCATATTTCCTTACCAAGTTTATGTTTCAATGATTCCTCATCATTGATCTTCATTGGGATTCTCCATGAGCATCAATATTCATATTTCAGGATGCGGGATGCAACATTTCCTCAAATCCTATCTCGACTTTTCACGAAATTCTTTCCACACTTCTTTTTCTGAACCGTTGATCGGTTTTAGCAGAACTAACTTCAGCCATCTGATCTCTCCAGATTGCATGATGTGGGATGTAACTTTTCCCAAAATTGTATCTTGACTTTCCACAGACTTCTTTCCGCAAGCTCCTTTCTGCAAGCTTCTTTCCGCAATTTTTTTCCACAACATTGATCTTTTGCGAAGTCTTTCTCAACCTTTGATCTTCCACATTGCAGGTTGTGGATTGAGGGTTCATAGAATCTTTAAATGTTATTTCTGCAATTCCATTTCCGCATTTTTTCTTCTGCGCCATTGATCTCTTTTGGAGGAACTAATCTCAGCCGTTTGATCTTTATATTTTGTGGAAATTTGCATTTTCTTCCTAACTCTCGAAATTAATCCTTAACTATCGAATCTAGTGTGGGACTAATATAAGCCATCGGATCTTTATATTTTTTGGAACTTCATCCTCCCCCCTATATTTTGTGGAACTGATCCTTAGCCATTGGATCTCATGCAAGATGCTTCCTGACCGTCGATTTCAGATCGAATGTGGATCTCACCATGACTTTTTGGATCTGGAGGATTTCTTTGCAGAAATCCTCTACAACTATTTCTAATAGTTTTGAATATTTATATACACAGAGAATTTCATCATGCTACTTATTATAAGGAATTTATAAACACTCTCGTAGATAAAGTTTCTATGTTCTTATACTGTTACATATGCTCTTTTGCAGTTCCACTCTTCATTTGTCTAACCAGCTTTTTCATTCATACTGCATCTCTACTTCCACTCGACCTCTCTTCTTTGTTTCATTAACCCTTGTTTACATCATACTATCGACACTGTCTTAGAAGTCTTCAGATCATTCATTCATGATGTCTTATCATGCATGTCCATCTCATCCATTGTATTTGTTATGAATGAACTTTTATGACATCATCATTAGGACACCATCATATTCCATGTCATCATATGTGTCATGCCACATCCTCAACTATGCCATGCCATGCCATCACTATTTTATGACATCATCATTAGGACACCATCATATTCCATGTCATCATATGTGTCATGCCACATCCTCAACTATCCCATGCCATGCCATCACTACCTTAGTATTTCACTGAGTTTGTCCTATCATCATATCTACTAGTTATTCCTTTGTCATTCGTGAACACCTTTAACATCAATGAAAACTATATACTCAAAAATCTCCCCCTTTGGCATTGATGGAAACCTCTAAACATTCTCCCACTTTGACAACAATGAAAAAGGATAACCTGTTATGCCAATGTTATACCTATTTTGATATAGGATTTCATGTCTTTCTACTTTCTGACAACTCCCCCTATCATCATATCTCCCCTTTGTTAACTGAACTGTGTTATTTAATCAATGTATTACCATTTATCTTAACACTTCCTTTCTTGTAGTAGGTTCTTGAATGATAGCTTAACTAATAGGTCCATGGAATCCCTCTGTCACTGTACTTCCTCTCCTTTGTCAACATTTTTGTGACATAGTTTACACTCAACATTTTTTTCGCACTCTTCCATTTTCTGTCTAGGATACATGTTTTTTTTCAACCTATTCTTACTGTCATATCTAATGGTCTATTCTTCCTCTAAGTTAACCGGCTTCCGCTTTTACTAGAATTCCTTAAGCCTGTGCATTTAGATCTACATATAAAAACCTAGCATATACTGCTGGATTCTTTTGGTTTTAGATATATATTATCAACTATCCAGAGACCCATAACTTTGTACTTTCTCTTATGTCATCCATACACCAACCTTGATCACCCATCATCTTTGAAGAAGATAGCCTTCAATATACTTCAACATTATACACCAATTGAGTTTTTCTTAGATACCAATTGGAATTTTCTGACTTTTAACTCTCCCTGAGTATAAGATCCCTTCTAATGTTATTTTCAGGGTTTTATTTAAATCATGAGAGACCCTTTTAGAAAAGGATCCCACAGTCATCACTACATCCTTCTTCATCACCTTCATATTTATCGGTATATTCTTTTATATCTCCATCTTGATTTTCCTCATAAAGGATGTCATTTGTATTTATGCCTCTATTATGCTCATTGTTATATTTGGATACCTCACTAATGTTTCAAAATCTTTATTTCTTCTACATATTGGGAGTCTTCCTTTCTTCTCCACATTTTTCATTTGATGTTCTAATATTTGTTTGCAATAGTATTCCTTTTAGGAGTCTTCAGTTTACAATCTATTGCCATATTTCCATGGTTATTACACTTATAACATTCTATGTCATATTTTTGGAGTAGTGTAAAAATATTCTTATTTCCCTTCGATCTATTACTTGATGACTTCTTCTTGTATTCATAAAACTTTCTTTCAGTTCTACAATTTAAGGCTTTATGACCAAAATTATTACAAGAACAGTAGTGACCTAAATATATCTGTATATATCTATTTGGTCTCTTGGGTGTTATATTATTTCTAGTTCAGTAGTCATCAACAATCAATAGCCTCTTGGGTGCTATATTATTTATATTTCAGCAGTCATCAGCAATTAACAAGTTCCCTTTAGATACCTCATCACATGTTTTGCACCAATTAGTTGAATGTGTTTAGGATTCACCATGTACTGACTTAAGTTGTTTACTGCAAAACATATATCTGTTCTTATATTGGTGAGGTACATCAACAAACCAATGATCTATCTATAAATCCCGGCATCAACAGCTTCTGAGGTGTCATCATTCAGTAGATTCAAACTAGTAGTCATTGGAGTAGTCATAGCTTACAATCTAGCATTCCAAATATTTTAAATATTTCAATAGTATACTTCTCTTGATTTAGAAAAATCTCATCTGAATGTTTCCATACTTCAAGGCCTAGAAAGTAGTGCATCATTCCAAGGTCTTTCATTCCGAATTTTGCAGCAAGCCTCTTCTTACATTCGATAATCGACTTATCTTTTCCTATCAAAAATATATCATCTACATATAGTAACAGAATTAAAATTCCATATTCATCAACCTTGTAGTAGAGGTTGGAATCTAATTTACTCTTAGTAAATCCTAAGCTCATTAGGAATCCATCGATCCTTCCATACCATGATCTGGGTGCTTGATTTAATCCATACAATGCTTTCTTTAGTCGGCATACATGATTCTTCTAATCATTGATCTCGAATCCTTACGGTTGTTCGATATAAACTTCTTGTTCAATCACACCATTTAGAAATGTCGTCTTTACATCCATTTGATGTAGGTTCCATTTCATGTTGGAGGCCAAGGCAAGAATAGTTCTTATAGAGGTGTATCTAGCTACTGGGGAAAAGTCTCTTCATAATCAATTCCTTCTTTCTAAGAGAATCCTTGGGCTACAAATATATCCTTATGTTTTTCTATAATTCCATCTGCTAAGTGTTTCGTTTTGAATATCCATTTAGAGGATACCATTGACTTGCCCTTTGGTCTAGGTACGATTTCCCACACATCATTCTTCATAATGGATTGGTATTCCTTGACCATTGCATCAACCCACTCCTTTTGTTTTATTGTTTCTAAAAACAAGTTGGTTCTTTATTGACTAGATCACACATCAAGGCCATGTAACTGGGGTATGACTTTGGATTCTTTCTTTCTCAGATGGCTCCTTCAAGAGCACCAAGTATTTTTGCTTCTTTAATTGCTTCACGAGACCAGGCAGGTTTTCTCTTTTGAGAAATCAGTCACTTGGTAAATCTTCAGGTTGCTAGGGTTCTATCATATCATGCTCTTCAGGTATCGCATCTTCTTCTTCAACTCTGAGCTCTTTAGTACTTTTAATAGTTTTGGGAGTTTCATGCTCCTCTTCATCTTCCTTGTCTTTTCTTTATTTTTTTAAGGATGAATCTTCATCACATGTAACATCTCTGCTAAGTTCAATTTGAAGGTACCCTGGGATATATATTCGATAGGATTTTGACTGTTCGATATATCCTATGGACAATCCTTTCTTTCCTGAAGGATCTAATTTTGATATTTTCTCCTTGGGAATATGAATGTATACATGACAACCAAAAATATTTAGATGACTTACCTCTGGTCTTTCACCAGAAAACATTTCTTTTGGAGTTTTATTCCCAAGAGAACTATGAGAGATTCGATTCTGAACATATATTGTTGTTCTTGCTACTTCTACCCATAGGTACATTGGGGGATCTTGATCATGTATCATTTCTTTCACATATTCCATGATGGATATGTTCTTTCTCTCCACCACACCATTTTGTTATGGATTGTAGGGAATGGTGAGCTCCCTCTTAATCTCGGCCTCTTTACAAAAATCATTGAATTCATTTGAGGTAAACTCTCCTCCATTATCTGATCTTAGAATCTTGATTTTATTTTCAGAAAGGTTTTCTACTCGAGATTTAAACTCTTTGAATCTTTCAAACACTTCATCCTTCTTTTTCAAGAATTATATCCAAGTCTTTCTGGAGTAGTCATCAATGAAGGAGGCATAGTAAGAGTACTCACTTAACAAAGTGGTTTGCATTGGCCCACAGATGTTTGAGTGAATAATATCCAGGGTTCCTTTTTCCTTACTATTAATTTTCGAAAAGGGGTTCTTAGTATTCTTCCCTTGTGCACATCCCTTGCACACTCCTTCATGTTTTATCTAAATTTATGGTAAACCCGTTACCACCTTTCTTACAATTGGAAGAGCTTTGTAGTGAACATGAGCAAGCCTTATGTTCCATATCTCACTTGGATTGATGGTATTGGCACGGAAGCTTCACTTGTTGGCCAATATCCTATCACATTAGTTCATATTGTGGGTTTTAAAATTATAAAAAAATTGAACCAATATATTGTAGGTATTGGGGGGGTGAGGGGTTTAAGGTGGGGCTGGGTAGGGTGGTTTATAAGGATTGAGGTATAGAAAGGGGTGGGGAGGAGGTTTTAAGTATTGGGAGGGGGTTTCAACAAAAAGAGTTTGGGTCAATATCTCTCGAAATTAAGGGTATTCTTTAATATCCCACGATCGCACGTGCTATGTGAGAGGTTCACTAACTGAAGTACCCATGGGTATTGGTTGTTAATGCAAAATATGTATGTCCCTTTAGTTTGTAGAGACCTCCTTCTTCAACTCCAATCTCTACTGCATCATCGATAGTTTTACCTTTGGTCCACATGAGTGCTTTTCCATATACAAAGGAAAATATGAATCCTTTCTTGTCTAAATCTGAAATGGAAAGAAGATTCTTCTTTAGTCCTGGGACATATAGGACATCCCTCATTTTCATAGGATTTCCAGAATCCAATTTATAAGATTCTTCTCCTAACCCTTTAATGGGATATTGGGAATAATCTCAAAGCATTACTTTGTGTGCAGATTCCTTTTTTTCAAGGCATGAGAGTTACTCCTTGAAACCAGTAATGTTCTTGGAGGAACCACTATCAATCATCCAAGTATCATTTCCTGGTGAGTCTGATCCAGTTAAGGAAGAGATCAAAACATACTCTTCACTAGAATCTTCATCCTTCTTTGTTTCCTCTTCTTCTTATCGATCACTGTCTTCAGCAGCATGTGCTTGAAACCTTCTCATCTTCTTGAGTCTTTCTACTTTGATGGGACAGTTAATTGCAATGTGTCCTAACTTGTGACAGTTGAAGAATTCAAAGCTTTAGAAATCTCTCTTGGGTCTTTTAAACCATTGATTCTTAGAAGGATGGTTATGAATCTTCCTTTTTCCTTTGGTATGGGAAGTTAAGGCTTAATCCTGATTGTCATTTAGTTTTTCTTCTCTGGCTACTATCCTCTCTTCTTCTTGGACACATTCTTCCCATAAATTCCAGAATTTGGTTAGTTTCCTCCTTGAACAAATTCCTTAGATGAAAGATTCCCAATCTCTTGGAAGGCCATTCAAAGTTGTCATTACAACTTCTGCTTCTTCAACCATGTCACCAATGGCTTCTAATTGATCCTTTATTTGAGCTACTTTTGTAAAGTAAGATTGCATAGTCTCTAACTTTTGAGCTCTTACACTTTTGAGTTGATTTCTTGGGGTCATCTTCCTATTAATGTTTCTTTCTTCAAATAGCCCTGATAGAGCATCAAACATTTCTTTTGGAGTTTCCATGGAAGATACTTGAGGAATCATATTGTATTTGATTGTGCTTGGTTTTAGCTTCAACTTTTTATGGTTCTTTCACTTCCTCTTTCACAAATTTGTCTAGATCATTCTCTTGGAGGATGAGCATGATTACGTACTTCCATGCTCTGAAGTTTTTATCCCCTTCAATCTTTTCATCTATCTTGGTATTCTTTGTCATCTTTAGAAAACTAAGAACCTCAAATGGAAATAGATAGAAGGATACTTACTTGTAGAAAGTAGCTCCTGACTCACCTTCTTCCCGAGGTCCTAGGGTTTGGAGTAGAAACCCTAATTTTGTAGATGGGATCATAGGTGGAGATGAGTGGTGGAAAAGATGCACCTTCCTGAGGTGAGGTAGACTGTATCTTCCTTTTTTTGATATTGATAATGAAACCTTGGGAAAAATGAAGCCCTAGTTTGTCCCGACAACAGTAACAGGTCCAAAATTGAAAGTTCTTGGAATTTAGTTCTATCACCATGGAAAGATGCGCCCTTCAGAGGTGAGTTGGAGGAGCCCTCTTTTTTGGTTGATCTATCAAGGGATTTTTTAAGAACAACAAACCCTAGTTGTGCAGTGTCTCCTTTCAGGGTGGCTTTGATACCATGTTGATATTCCTTTAAAATTGCTTAGATGATATCTTAAAAACAATTAGCCACTAGAAGATCACTGAAATAACAACATGCACAAAAACATAAGAACAGAAGAACATAGAGATTTTCCTCGGGGAAACCACAAGGGAGAAAACCCCACAAAACTTCCTCACTATAGAACTCAACCAGTACAGTGTAAAACTCTAACAACAACTTCTCCTTCTTTCTAGCACACTACTACTTCTCTCTCTAATGAAGAACAACTTGAGTGAGTGAGTACAAATGAAAGGGGGTGCCTCCTATTTATATTCTTCTATTGACTTGACCTCTAACTTGGTGGGGCCGACTTCACTAGCTGTCAAGGATGACTTATCCAATTGGACATTACAAATATCATTTATTATAATGACCTGACTTACATTTAGATATTTACATTGATTCTTTCAATGAAACTGACAAGACCAAACTCATCTCCCAAAGGAGGAATACAATACTACTTGGAATATCTTCTAAAGTTACAATAAATTAACACTCCCTCTTAACTAGGAAGGTATTCAACATCTGTTATTACAAATGTACAACTCTTTGGTGAGACTCTATATGTCATAGGAATTTTTGGAACATTTGTCTAACATCTTCATCATCGATCTTAGCTAGAAGATATTCTGTAATATTCATCTTTTGTATGTTCTTGGACATCTTATGTTTGTCTTTTACTGAATCATCTTCTGGATCTTCTTCTAGATCTTCTTCTGGTAGTATTCATATTTCGTACATTCTTGAACATCTTCTATTTGTCTTCTACTTATCCATATTCTAGATCTTGTTCTTGTAGACTTTGTATTTCATACACTTTCGAACATCTTTTATTTGTCTTCTACTTGAATAAACTTCTGGACCTTCTTCTTGAAACATCAGTATGTGAATAATGAATCAACGTCTGTCTATATCATCATTATGAGTACTGTATCATCTTCTATTGGATTGGTATGAGAATACTTAGGCATCATATTTAATTTTATTACTTGCAATATCTGTGTAAGGATATTTACAACATCAACAACAGGGATAATTTTAGGGGCGAATTTTAGCCCAGTGGGGTAAAATATTTTCACCCTAAAAATCGCCAAATTATTATATAATCGATATAAAATCCTTGGAAATCAAAATATTTTTTGAACAATATCGCCAATCATTTTATAGTTGGCGTTTTAAGAATTTGTAATATTCGCCAACATTTATACACTTTTAAATAATTATGGTTCTTTAAAATCATCCCTGATCAACAATCATCATCGACTTGTTAGTGCTAAAGACTCAACAATAACTAATGCTAGAGCATTATCTGCATAATCAACATAGAGATTCCAGAACATCGATAACATCATCAATATAAGAATACTCGCGTAACATGTAACTATAATCATTAGTGTATTATTACTGATACAGACTCAATCAATCACTGATCAAGAAGCAAATAGATATCTCAATAATAACAACAAAATAATTATTGAAAACCGCCATCATATCAAATAATCATCAAGAATGACATCAATCATCAACATCTTAGCAGTATAGCAATACTGCACCAATCATCAAGCATTTCAGTAATCAACAATCATCAACTACTAATAGTATCTGCAGCAATTATCAAGCATCTCATCAATCATCAATAATCAATATAGAAATATTGTAACAACCATCAAGCATCTTAGCAGTCATCAACAATCAATATAGAAATATTGTAACAATCATCAAGATTTTTAGCAATCATAAAAAATCAATAGTATAGAAATACTGTAACAACCATCAAGCATCTCAGCAATAATCAACAATCAATATAGCAATACTGTAACAAACATCAATATTTTCAGCAGTCATCAACAATCAAAAGTATAGAAATACTGAGGATACATCTTAACCTTCATCTTCTTCGAAGCAACATCACAATGAGTTATCTGGTAGATCCATCCAGGCATTTTTTCTAACTTACTAACTCTTTCGATCCAAACAAGCCTAGTTAGACAGATGGATCTCCCTAGGGACCAAACAAGCCTTTTCTAGCTTACTAACCCTTTCAGACCAAACAAGCCTATCCAGACCTACTAATCCCCCTAGGATCGACAGGTCTTTAGTCTTGATTACTAACCCTTTTGAGCCAAATAATCCTAGCTAGACTTACCCTCCCATAGACTGGCCTACTCACCACTGTAACCAACATCTACTGTCACTCTCTCTTTTGAGAGAGGTCCTTTCAGACCAGACCAACCTTGTCTCGAAAGTATTCAAACTTTACATGAGCCAGAGGCTTAGTCAATACATCTAATACTTGTTCCTCAATGGGAACATACTTGAGCTTTAAAGCTCCCTTACAAACCATATCCCAAATGAAATGATATTGGATCTCAATGTGTTTCGACTTATCATGAAATATAGGATTCTATGTCATCTTGATACAACTCTAATTATCATAAAGGATATCAGTGAAATCTATCTCTATATCGAATAATATTGACAACATCTTTCAAAGCCATACTGCCTCACTGCGGGTTGAACATGTTGCAATGTATTCTTCCTCTATTGTACTAAGTGCCATGCTGGTCTTCTTTCTACTGAACCAACAGATCATGTCAGATCCCAAACTAAAACAACATCCTGATGTACTTTTCCTATCTTTGGCACTTTTGCCCCAAGATCACCTTAGGAATCCTGGTATGGTACCTCACACCACCATTATCATAAATGGTCTAAAAATCCCTCACACACTATGAAATGGTGTCAGTTAAACACATTACTCACATAGTACCTCAAAATGAACCATCACCACCTATGACAAAAAAACAACTAGCCATCTCACAAACTCCAAATGAAGGAATCCTTCAACCTAAGTTGAATGTCCTTCCCAATTGGGGCATTAAACCAACCCAAGTTGAAATCCCCTATCACAAACAAGTAGGCTCCTAAGTCTTCTTCAGGATTCACCAAGCCTAATATCAAGAGTGTCACATAACCCACATTGAAATCCCCCATCATGCATGATACACCCACAATGGGGGTGTTACACCAAAATCTTATCATCCTCACGATAGTAAGATGTGTACTTGCCTAAATCCCTGAAAGCATATATGCCAAAATATATGAGATTAGGTTTTTTCCTTTTTGAAACCCATTTCTATCAATCCTGATTCACCCTTCCTTTTGACAATATCCATCATCCATGGACATCGTAGGTTGCACATTTACAATAGGAATTGGTGGCACTTCTTGATGTTTTGTAGAGACCCTCACCTCTTCCTGACAGTGGTTTCCTATATACAAAGTGCATCAGTGCTCATTGAAAAGGAAAAACAGAAGGATCAAGAGCCTTCTAGAAGAAATATCTCATGGAGGCTTATTCCAACAAACCAAAACAGGTGGAAGTCGAACCCCTAACATCAGGGATGATCCATTAACCTTATCTAATTAATCCTCAAATCCCTTCATCCCTTTTGGAATATAAATACAATATCACCCTCATGGTTGAGGGAGGACCGAGAAAGAACCCATATGTTGTTGAAATATTTCTAGAATTGAGAGGGAAAGGTTGAGATCTTGAGCCAAAAGGATTGTACGAAGAAGCACACCACCAAGGATTTATGGTTGTGATTTCTCCCTTATATTTCTCAATACAATAATGATATTATTTTCCATAAATTATGTGTGATTTCATTTATATCTCCTTGGTCAATTGTTTAGATAAATCATATCATCTTGTATTTCCGCTTGTTTCTTGTTTGTTTTGATCCTTTTGCAGGCCTTCTCTTCATCAACAGGGTTGCAAGGGCTTCAATCTAATGAGGAAAATATTCAGTTTAAGGTGAGGAATATTTTATCCAAGTGATTTGATAAATCTAGCAGAAGGTTTTAATTTTTGTTCCTCTTTGTTCTAGATCTAAACCATTTAGACTAAGGAAACAATCTTTGTCTGCATTGATTGTATTTTTCTATTAACAAAATTGTTGACCATACTAGGGATTAAATCATAATATTTGGTTTATTTTCATTGCAATTTTTTAGTTACCTTTTTTTCTCTCAAGGGTATCAAATTCACCTTGTTTCAGTTATACTTTGCTTCTCAATTTCATTTATTGATCCTAGGAATCCGCAATTTATTCAATGCAGCTACTTGAATTTGTAGGCATTTCTTGTCTTTTTATTTCTAATATGCACTAGACACACATGGGTAATATTTTCTCAGTGTATCTAGTTATCTAACACTTCTTCTGTATAGTGACTTAGTGTCACCACCACTTATTGTAAGTTTGCAAAAGGTGTTGTCGATGTCATTTTCCTGTGTCCTGAAAGCGTCGACCAAAAGCGGACGCATTAGTGCAAATCAATAGGCTATGTCGAGGTAGGTGTTTAGTGACCTTTTGACTCAGTTAGTAATTTTGGTATTTGAATTTGGTTTCTAGAAAATATACACTATGTGTTGTAGTCTATATAGTAGATAGGATTGCATTTGAGCCAATATTTTCATTAACTTGAAAGGTATATTTTTTGTAAAAGTTTCATGAGTTTGATAGTTTTGGGTGTGAAAGTTTTGTCTTGAGCTTATGGTCTTTTTTAAATATGTATTTTAATTGTATGTATTTATAAAAGAAAAAGTTGTAGCGTCTCCATACATTTAAATGAATAACTCTTTGTGTGTTTCTTTTTATTTACAAAAAAAAAAGAAAAAAAACAAAGAGAAAATAACTTTATTTCCTTTAGTTTCAATCAGTATTTGACTTTTGGATTTACAAAGTAAATGAAAGGTTTTATTTTAATCTTTTCACATAATTGGAAATTGTAAATTTGAGAACAATAGTTAATTTTTCTTTTATCTTACTCGAGATATATTTTTAGTGAAATACAAAGACTTTGTGCGTTTGGATTTTGATTTCGAATTTTGAAGTATTTGGTTTTGATTGTTTGTTTTGGGCAAAAAATTCTTACTCTCCTCTTAAATAGGGCACATGTTGAAAGAGAGAGAGTAAATATTTTCACTTCATATCTGCATTGTTTATGAGTCGATTATTTATTTACATAATTTTTTCCACCTAACCGTACAAATATAAAATCAAGCATTAGTTAGTGTAAAACTTTTAGCAAGATTATGTGTTAGGTTAGAGACATGTTCCAATGTCTTTAAAGGTAGGAGCTATCATTTTTCACGTAATTTTATGGTATATAGAAAGATTCTTTCATGTACTTGATAGTATATTGGAAGACTCTTTTTGAACGGTTGTGCATTAGACAACACTACTATGGATTTGAGCTCTAACGTACCTTGTGTATATCAGGAGAAACCACTAAGATCCTAAGACCAACTTATTAACCTATCAATTATCTTATCGAAGCAATATAATGATAAGAACAATTGGGAAGCTACTATGCATGTACTTTATAGGTAGTCAGGTATATAGGAAAGAGTACGGTCCCGATCCTCCTTGTTACGTATCAATATTGGACCCTGCAATATATCACGAGTTTCGATGACTTGACACTCCTATGAGGATCCAGACTATACATCCCACCTAACCACAGGTTTTCTTTTTTATATTAGACTGAGTATCACTTGCTTTTTTGTATATAGTTAGTACCTTGAAGATAGAGAGTTTGGATTACATTCTGGTGGACCCACATTTAAGACGATCCCATCATATACAAGAATTATTTCCTTAATACCACAAGACCCTGCAACTCATCAAAACATGGAACAATAAATGGACATAAAGTATGACATTGAAATGGGAACTCCACCTGAGCAGGAAGGAGTGGCTATCACTGAAGGTCAAGGATAATTTTCCCCTCAGGGAATGTTCCAATAACAAACCCCTCAGCACCCATAGTGTTAGAATAACATTCTTCTCACAATACATTTTTTGTAGGACCTTCGAGATCAGTTTTTTATCATCCACCACCAGAATATTTGGTAGTGACCATGTTTGGTCCTTCTACACATTTATAGAACTCAACTTTAGGGAAATATATTTCTGATATTGGATCTATGTGTATAATCCCAACTTCTCCCATGGAATTAACACCTCATTCTGGTACAGATTCTAGAAGGAATTGTCCTTATCTATTACCAAGTGATATTATTGGTCATTCTATTGGGATTTATTCTAGTCAAACCATGAACATTAATAGTCCTCCATCACCTATGATTACATGTATTAGTACTCAAACTGCTCCATAAGTCACCACTATGATTGTTTCTCATCAACTATTGTTGCTTCATCAAGACGTTCATTTATGCCTTCAATCAGTTTTCCAAATGTAACTAGATGTTATTTTTAGGATTATAATCCTCCGTTCTCCTATTTGGTCAATTATGTCTAAATCAGGAGTATGTCTAAATTTGGAGTCCTTCCAGTCTATTTTTAGTCACTAGCACCATTGGGTCCACTTGGCCTAATTGGGGAACACGTACTAGTCACTAAAGTTTGGGGAACACTCATTGATTCCAACTTCCACTAATTGCACTTGCATGCATCAATTTAGCAGCCTCCTAGATCAATCCCTAGAAATTAGGAGCCACTGGGAGTGTCGATACCAACCTCCATCATTTGAGTTCAGTTGGTGACTAGTCAAACTCAATTAGGAGTTAGTTACATTCAGTTGTAGTCCCTCACATTCATTTCTACTCATTTAGTGCTAGGATTGCATGGATGCTTGTAGGTGAGGTGCATTTACTCACATACCTCGGTCAGTTAGACTAGTTAACACTGGATTAGACACTTCAGTTTTGATTTTGAACTCTGATGAAATCCGATAATGATTTAGACAAGGTCAGTTAACCATTCAGTCAAGTAGGGTCCAATCAATTCGAATTTCCTCACATGGATTCGAATTGCATGATGCTATTTAGCCATTGTACTTCATTGTAATTAATTTTCTAATTATTTTTTATTAATGAAAGCATTCACAGTTGCAAGCCCTTTTGCATTGTTTCATTCTTCAACTGTTGAGTAAATTGTATGATCTATCTTGTGAGTTGTGTGTTGGTCCACAAATATATGTACTCAATTTAATATGGTATCAGAGCCTCGGTAGGACAAGGCACTTCTCCTACTATAGATCCATACTTGGATAATAATAAAAAATGAGCAAATTTACTCCTTCTAGTACTGCACCAGAAGCAGAGAAATTACCTCTTAATATCGCAAGTAAAGGAATTGTTGATCAACTATGCTGGGTGTGATGAAAATTCCAAAAGTGCATATTTTTGAGCTCATTTTGTCTGTTTGATTATGTGATTTATAAGTTTATCAATATTCTTCACTGCATTCACTACAAGCAGCTCAGTCTCCTTCACTGCATTCACTACAACAGCTCAATCTCTTTAATTTCATTCCAAATGGCCCCTCCAATGGAGATTCTCACTCCTTTCAACTACCACTAGTGGAAGGAGGACATGGAGATGCAGCTACACTCCAAAAGACTCTTTAGACTCACAATGTAGGGAGAGGTAGAGCCAATTCATTATGTTGAAAAAGAAAAGTACTGGAATAGGCTTGATTAAGCATATGAATGCTTATGCCTCTCAATATCTCAAGATCTTCTCTTCCACATCAATGAATTGGAGACTCCCAATAAGTTTTGGGATAAGCTTGCTTCCTTATTTGACAGGCAAGATGACCTGAGGATCTATTAGCTAGAGAATGAGCTGATTTCTCTTCATCCAGCCAATTTAGAAACACTAAATGATTTCTTCACCAAATTCAAGCATCTAGTGTTCCAGTTGAAGTTGTGCAAGGTTGAGAAGGAGGATGATCAACTCATCCTTGCCATTCTCTCAAAACTTGGTGCAAACTACTCATTCTTTGTATCAACATTTCATTCAGTGAAGCTCACTACTACAAATTGGAAGATGCCTACTCTTAAATCCTTCATTTAATCTCTCACTCAGGAGCATGGAAATTTGATCCAAATGGGGATCATTCAATCTTCTAGAGATCAAGAACTGGTTGTAGGAGGACCTAAGTTAGCGAATGATAAATGGAATAAAAAGGATGAGTCTCCTATGGAGAAAGAGCAGTCAAATGAGCCTTCAAGTTTGAAGAGAAGCAAGAATAATGGAAAAGGAAAGACCCTTTGTTTTTACTATGGAAGGGGCTTTCATCCAAAAAGCACCTGTATGAGAAGAACAATTGATGAGATTGCTCTTCTTCTGAAGAAACATAACATTACTATGCATGCTAGTGCAAGGAAGGCTAACCATAGATAAGAAATTGAAGAACATGAAGAGACATGTCATGCACTTAAGGTTAGCTGTTCAACAACTAATGTCTTCCTCATTGATTTTGGAGCTTCCAGTTATATGGTTGCATCCAGAGAATCATTCTCTTCCTTGCATTATTTTGATGGTCCTAGTATTCCGATGGGTAATAACAATCAAATTCAATCCAAAGGGAAGGGATCTATCAAGCTTGAGCATGGAAAGTTCAAAGATGTGCTTTATGTTCCCTCCTTAGCTGCAAATTTGTTATCTATATACCAGATGACTCATACTGGCTCTCCAAAGAGAGTGATATTTGGTCTTGACTCAGTGGAGATCACATATATCTCTACTGGGACCATCATAGCAAAGGGTGCTACAAATCATGCCTCCAAGGCATAGGAGTTCTCACACTTCATGCCATTTTCAGAACTAGTGCATTCTCAACAGCCACTTGCAAGGGAAGGTAAAAACATTCCATCTACTTCTTTTGCAGTTTCCACTTGTATTGCAAAACCAACTGTATCAGTTTATGAGATTGAGATTCAGGGTGATTTAGATCTAGATATAGTCCCTACTCCCAAGCGGGAAGCTAGGAAGATGATTGGAAATCCATCTGACACTTAGAAGGCAAAGACCCTTGCGCTATGTCATGCAAACTCACCTCCTTCATAGAGATGTAACAAGCTCCTTGTGAGATGATACATGGAAAGGGTTGATTAGTCACACTGCATTCAGAAGAATAGAGTCAATCATACACCTCTTCATCTAGAAAGAGGCAAAGGTTCATTCCTCCTTCCTTCCATCATCATTTTGGGAGAAGGTGGAGAAGTCTACATGCCAGGCCCTAGGATACCTGTGCACAGAACATCATGCATGTTGCTTCGTTACATCACAAATATTGCAGCCACATATTTTTATGTTTTTCAAACTTGAATCCTGATTCTACCTACTTAGTTAGAGGGGGGGATTTTTTCCCATGTGGTTTTTTCCCCAGTTCCTTGTGTTAAGAAGTTACTTTACTTGTTGTAATGGGCGACCTATGGTCTTAGTTTTCAGGGCCCACAAATTTTCCAAGTTAGCATTCAGGGGGGGTGTTAGGAATATAATCCTCCCTTGTACAATTTGGTCAATTATGTCTAAATCATGAGTATGTCTAAATCTGGAGTCCTTTCAGTCTATTTTTAGTCACTAGCACCATTGGGTCCACTTGGCCTAATTGGGGCACATGTACCAGTTACAAAAGTGTGGGGAATACTAATTGATGCAAAATACCAACGATTTCACTTGTATGCATGAGTTTAGGAGCCTCCTAGATCAATCCCTACAAATTAGAAGCCACTATGAGTGTTGATACAAACCTCCATGAGTTAAGTTCAGTCGGTGACTAGTCAATCTCAGTTAGGAGTCAGTTACATTCAGTTCTAGTCCCTTACATTTAGTTCTACTTAGTTAGCACTAGGATTGCATGGTTGCATGCAAGTGAGGTGCATTTACTCACCTACCTCAGTCAGTTAGACTAGTTAACACTGAATTAGACACTTGAGTTTGGATTTTAAACTCTAATGAACTCTGATAATGATTTAGACAAGGTTAGTTAACTATTCAGTCAAGTAGATTTCAATCAATTCAAACTTCCTCACATGGATTCAAATTGCATGAGGTTATTTATCCATTATACTTCATTGTAATTAATTATATAGTTACTTTTGATTAATGAAAGAATTCACAGTTGTAAGCCATTTTTCCATTGTTTCATTCTTCAATTGCTGAGTAAATTGTATGATCTATATTTTGAGTTGTGTGTTGGTCCATAGATCTATGTGCTCAATTTAATAGTTATTGTATAGATTTTAGTTCAAATGTAGAAATATCCCAATATACACCTACTTTGTATAATGTATTGGGTGCAATACCAAGTGAAGTGGGAGGTCATGTTCAATAACCACCACCTACTTGGGGCAAACAACAACAAATTCTTTGGGATCAACCAACATAACAACCTATTACGAGCATGCAGTGTTCAGTTGGGGGGGAATATTCCCAATTTAATCCCCCTACTACCAATTTATTTCCTATTGTACCATATCCAAGAGGTATGAATAATAAATGGTCACAACCTATTGTGGGTTATACTCCCCAACAATCGGTTACCCCTGTTCAACCCTTAGCTCAGAATCCTCCAATTTATGAAAAACCACATGTGGGTGGTCAGTATGGCTACAATGTACAACAAAAATCATATTATGGACCTACTGCTATTGCTATGCCATATCAATATTACAACTACCCACAACTGAGTAGGAAACTTCCCTTTTTAGTGACTTTAGATTTACTAGACCTGTCCAAACTCATAAATGATCCCATCATGCATCACCCTTTTTGGTCATCTATACTGACCAAATTACTATTCGATATACCTAAATTCAATGGAAAGTAGGGAGAAGACCCCAAAAATCATGTTATGACTTTCGATCTTTGGTGTCCATCGAACGTTTTGATGAATGATTCCATACATTTGAGGATTTTCCAATGTACTCTTACTGGGATAGCTGCCAAGTGGTATATTGAATTTCCACATCATTCTTTTGCTGATTGGAATTCTCTAGCAATGTCTTTTCTTACACATTTTTAATTAGAAATTAGGTATGAAATGGGTACATACCTTTTAACTTTTATTTTCCACTCCACTTCCACTCACATATCTAATAACATTCATGAGTGGAGATGATGATGTAGGTTAGTTAAAGCTCCTATTATTGATCAATTGTTGGCTGATTGGTTCACCAATACTCTTCTTCCACCCATTTCTAGAGATGTCATTATGGGAGGTGTTGTAACAAAAGAGAAAACAATTATTTGTGTGCAGTACCTAGACTTGGTTTATTCTCAGTATAGAACTTTGTTTGATTTATTTCCTAATGCTCCTCGTCCTACCACAGCTTCTTCAAGACCTTCCATAGAACCCCCTTTTGATGGAATTGTAGGTTTTGTACAAACACAGTCTATGATTAAACCAACAAAAAAGAAAATTATTTCAACTTCAAAATCTATTCAGATTGTTTCAAATCCAAAGACTACTTCCACTACAGTTGTTTCCACTGAAGTCAATGTAGTACAATCTTTAGAATCTTCAGGAACTAGGAAAAAGGGAAAATGAAAATACAAAAAACCTGCAAATCAACTGGAAGATACCAAAAGACAAACTGCAAATGTTGAATCAAAATATAAGAGAATGGATAAGTTCCCTTGCCTCATATGTGGAGGTGATCACTTTACGAAAGAGTGTCCTCGTCGTGAAGAGGCTAATAAATTTATTAAAAATACATCCAATCCAGAAATCTTAACTGATCCTTTCCGTATTCAAGAATAATTGATTGATCATGAATCCTTGCATGCACCTTCTTCCTCTTATATTGAAGAATTTAAAATGGTGTCTAGTGAAATGATTGACTTGAGAAATTGATCATAGTGCTATGAATTACCACTAGAGAAAAAGAGAGAATAAATTTCTATTGATAAACCTTCCCCTTCCACTCCACCTCCTACCAATGGTATTCAAATTGAAATTCCTATTTTTGAAATAGTACTACGTCCATGTAAGAGTACTATTCGAAAGTTGGTTTTTTTATCTTAGCGTGCGTGCTGCTCAATATTACAATGTTGTTAAAGATTTGGCCTAAGCAACCTATGCTATGTCCACTCTCGAAGTACTCCAAACTTGTCCAACACAAAGAAAAAATATGTTTTTAGTACTTGGAGCTATAGATCCAAAAATTTCCAACGTCATTACTTTTAAACTGGAAGATTTTAAGTCTAAGCTTTCTCACCAACTTGCTTTTCAAATATTTACTAAATTTAGTGGGAAAAACATCCAACGCACTGGTTTGGATGAAGGTGCCTCTACTTATGTCATGTCTCTATATTGTTGGTGATCCATTGCTTCTCTTTAAATCAACTATTCCCCTACCACCTTGAATTCCTTTTATGATTGTGGATTCCAACCTTATGGATTGTTATAATCCTTGTTGGTAGAATTAGGGGGTGAATTTGTGTCCATTCACATTGAAGTTGTCGATGCACCTTTAGGTTATAATATTTTATCAACTCTGTGAATAATGTTCCTCTTTTAGGGTATTTTGTCCCACAATATAATAACATAGGGGTAGGACTTCTCAATGACTCTTCACTCATAAGGGTCTTTCCATTAACAATTCTGAGTCCTCCCTCGCAGGTTGCTTCCATTAACATGATCTATAGAAACTATAACAATATTTTAAGGGGAAAATAAATTGATGATTCAACATCCTTAAGTTCATCTAAACCTATTCATTAGTCTATCCAATCCATGTCCGATAGCTTCACTTTTAATGATCATCTTCTAGTAGCATTATACCCTTACCATCTACCATATTAATTAAATTATCCCCACATGTCTTTGGACTATCTTTTACAACCCTTTCAATCTGATGAATCCATCATGGAAATTATGTCCTTAGATGATTTACCATGGAAAGATGATCATCATCAATCACCTTTTTTTCCCAATTAACAATTGGTAGAAACCAATTTTGATCATTTGTTTCGTTCAATGTTATCATTTCTCCTTAAGCACCTATACTCACGCAAAATTTTGAGTATGATGGAAATTTGAGTAGCATTACCAAGAATACTCCAATCAACATATCTGTGAAACCTAATATCATTGAACACATACATTTGGTCCATAACTGTTCTCCTCTAGAAAAATAAACTTATATGACCCTATTCAAGGAATTTCATGATGTTTTTGCATGGAGTTATGAAGAAATGACAGGAATTGATCCTTTGATCATCGTTCATGAAATTAAAACATACCTTGATGCCTAGCCAGTCTGACAAAATCTTTGTAAAATACATCTATAGAGAGTTGTGGCCACGAGGGAAGAGGTTGAAAAACTTCCTAAATTTTGGTTCATTAATCCCATACCTTTGATAGAATACGTTTCTAATATTTTTCCCGTTACTAAAAGCAAGGGTACAATTAGGGTTTGTATCGATTTTTGGGATCTCAATCGAGCTTGTCCAAAGGACAACTATCCCATAGATATATCAATCAAATCTTCAACAACTATGTTGGGAGTGTCATATTTTCATTCATGTCTCTAAAGATGGCATCCAAATTGATCCTCTAAAAATAGATGCTATATTGGCCCTACCTCTACCGACGAACATAATTGAACTTCGAAGTTTGGAAGGGAAGGAAAACTTATTGCACCATTTTGTGTGTAATTATGCTGATAAAACACATGGTTTTAAGTGATTACTTAAAAAAGGAATACCTTTTTTTTAAATGACCTTGCACAGCATGCTTTTGATAATATCAAACATGCCATTACGCATGCTCCTATATTGCAACCTCCTCATTATACACAGGATTATTTCCTTTATGTGGTTGCATATGTTACTACTATTGGAATGGTATTAATACAAGAAGAAAACAACAACAAAGAGCATGTGATTTATTACTTGAGTAAGAGTCTTATTGATTCTGAAACATGATATTCACATGTTGAGAAGTTGGCTTTGGCCACGGTCATCGCAGTCCATAAATTTTTTCATTACATTTTTCTCTGCACAACAACCGTTTTGTAGACTCCAATCCCATGTACTATATTTTAAGTCGTCATTTAATGGGGGGCAAGTATTCCTGCTGGATTATCATTTTGTAGGAATTTGACCTAGAGTTTGCGAAATCTAGTTCAAAAAAATATTTGGTTTTTGTTGATCTAACGTGTGAAATTCATCGTATTCCTAAGGAATCACAACCCATTGATTCATTCCCCAATGAATATTTGTTCCTTATTAGTACTTTTGATCCCTAGTATGGGGATATCATTCTATATCTCTAAACACAACAATTTCACCCATATTATCTCATGACAACGTCATCATACCATGCTAAATACTATATTATCAACAATGATACTTTATATCATCATGGAATTGATTATATATTGTGACCTTGTTTAACTCATGAAGAAGATAAGCATGACATGGTAAATGAATACCACTCCGAAGCATGTGGCGGTCATCTTTTTGGGATGGATACATCTTTGAAAATATTACATGTTGGGTATTTTTTTCCATACATCTTTAAAGATTGTATTGATTCCATAAAGAATTGTCCTCCCTATCAACTTTTTCAATCGAAAAAGTGCACTCATCATGCTCCCTTGCATCCCATCATCGTTGTTGGTCCTTTATTTATATGGGGAATTGATATTATGCACTATAATCCTACCTTAGTTGAGGGAATGGTTATATTATTTTCATTGTGGGTTATTTTACTAAATGGGTTGATGTTATGCATACATATGCTAAGGATGGTAAAACTGCCCCCCTGCTTTTATTTAATCACATTATCGCTAGGTTTGGGGTTCCTCAAGCCATCATTACTGGTCATGGTTCTCATTTTAGAACTAGATGATGTCAGAGTTGAGTATTAAACTAGGTTTTTTTCGTGATGATTCGACACCTTACTTCCCTCAAGCCAATGTCCAAGTTGATTCAATCAACAATTTTTTGAAAACTATGCTTCAACGAATGGTAGGGCACGTAAAATCTAATTGGAAACTATAATTATTTTTGGAATTATGGGATTATTGAACCACATCAAAAAAATCAACGATTTTCACACCATTTCAACTAATGTATGAATTGGAAGTGACTTTACCTATCGAATGTGAGATCCCCTCTCTCAAACTCGTCGTTAAACTCCTACCTAACAACACCACAAAGGAAGAATGATTCTTACATTTCAATAAGCTTTATGAAACTCATCGAGATGTGAACCTTTCCAATGAGCCACATAAAAGACAAATAAAGGATCAATACGATAGATCCATTTAACCCTGTTTCTTTAATGAAGGTGATTTGGTTTTAACCTATGACCAAAAACATGATAAGTTAGGAGGAAAAAAACTTGAGTCTATGTGGAATGTCCATTACATTATGATTCATGTTTTGGAAAAAGGAGCTTACGAATTGAATATTATTGGATACCTTTAGGTGAGCCCCATGTTATGGAGAGAAATTCCTATGGATTGGGGTACCACAATAGACAACTTGACTCCAAAAATCAATCCTTTCCTATATGCAAGAGAAACCAAATATCTAACACTAAAGGATCTCGATTTGTACCTTATTCCAGACGGTTGATGTAGATCCCCATTGAGCTTTCCAACTCCAGCTTGAATTGATAAATTGCTTCCTCAACATTCAATAAACAAGACAAGCATGCTATATATAATCATGTTAGACCTACTCTAGCATATATAATTAATAACATATAAGCATTTGAAATCATCCATGGATCAAATATTCATTCAAATACACATTACTGGATAGGAAAAGATATTTCTATTAATATAAAATAGATATTACAATAGAGAAAACCTCTGTCGGCACGTATGTGAATCAGAGAAACTGAGTCCCCCACTTGGGCCTCCACCACTTCAATCCTCCATCTCTCGATAGCAAGCTCACAAGCAAAAAGCAAGCTTGGGAAGAACACAAAAGTGCTCCAAGGGACAAAGGGATGCAGACTCAAGTATAAGCTCCATAAACAATGGACTATAGTTTTCTTGCTCTCAATTCCTCATGCCTTCAATGTATCCAAAGGGTTCCTTATATAGCTCTTTAATTAATTATGTTACTGAGAGAAATTCCTATGGCTTGGGGTACCACAATACACAGCTTGACTCCAGAAATCAATCCTTTCCTATATCCAAGAGAAACCAAATATCTAACACTAAAGGATCTCGATTCGTACCTTATTCCGGATGGTTTATGTAGAGCCCCGTTGAGCTTTCCAACTCCATCTTGAATTGATAAATTGCTTCCTCAACATTTAATAAACAAGACAAGCATGCTATATATAATCGTGTTAGACCTACTCTAGCATATATAATCAATAACATATAAGCATTTGAAATCATCCATGGATCAAATATTCATTCAAGTACATATTATTGGACAGGAAAAGATATTTCTATTAATATAAAACATATATTACAATAGAGACAACCTCTGTCGGCACGTCTGCGAATCGGAGAAACTGAGTCCCCCACTTGGGCCTCCACCACTTCAATCCTCCATCTCTCGATAGCAAGCTCACAAGAAAAAGGAAAGATTGGGAAGAACACAAAAGTGCTACAAGGGACAAAGGGATGCAGACTCAAGTACAAGCTCTGGCAACAATGGACTATAGTTTTCTTGCTCTCAATTCCTCATGCCTTCAATGTATCCAAAGGGTTCCTTATATATCTCTTCAATGGGGTAATGAAAGGTTGAATTTGAGCGATCTCAAGGCATATGGAAGGCCAGGAGACAAGTGAGTCAGATCCACATCAAGGAAAACTCCAAAAGAATTTGGCCTTTTGCACACATCTCGATGTACGTGGTTTTAGGGGTCAAACCGGTGTATATACCCGAGAAAGGGTTTAAAAGTCGCGTATGGAAATTTTTGCATGTTTTTAGGGATGATCTTGGAAACATCAAAAGTAAAAAAATGGTCCATGGGGTCTAAGGAGTCTATAGAGGGACAGGGAAGGCCATAAAAATGTGATTCACCATGTGTGGTAAAATTAGCTATAACAGATACCCCCTAATGTGTGAGGTCAGAGGGGTCATACGATGGCCGAAATACATTATAAGTCCATCCTAGAAGTGAAGTGATGAACAAACCAGTGGAAGAACCAACCATCCAATTAGTACAATACAATGATAATGATCTGCATATAACTGCAAATAGATACAACAGTCCAGGATACATAAGAGTACAATGGCCATGAATAGGCATGATACAATATGACATGTGTGGTCATCACCATGTACAATATAAATAGATCAGAATCTCCATGATGAATATATACAAAGGATCATGATTTCCATGAAGACTGAAGATATATAATGGATCAAGATCTCCATAATGGCTAGAAATGTCTGACATATACTGGAATCAAGTCACGAGAGTTGAAATCTCATGAACACTGGCACGATCAAGGAGGTAGCATATAGGAGATGCCAACAATATGGAAGGTCTTCTACACAAACCGCTACGAGTACATGTCCTACTATGTGAATAGAGGTGTCGAGGTCGAACATAGTAGTCCATCGTCCGATTACTGGCCATTGATGTATACTGTTAACAGACGCGAGATCACCCACCAATAATGAAAATGGGAATCAAGGTACTAGAGTGCAAACTAACAAGTGTGAATAAATGTGTTGAGGTCAAACACTTAAGAGAATCCATCGATTGGGGGGCAATGATGTATTCCCAAAAACTGTCGATGGCGAGAGAACCTGCCACTGATGGCTACAAGTCTCAAGGCACTCAAAAATGACTCTAGATTCCTATCCCAAAATAAATGATCTGAAGTTGATGGGATGAAATCCACTGGAAGGAGGGCATTAAGGCATCTCCCATCATCCAACATGAGGTACTCAGCAAATCTATATAATGTGGAAGGACTCGATCATAAGGTGCACGAACCAGTAATTGTACCGGGAACAACCGACATGCAAAGTCAAAATAACTGAGGAATGGCCGACTCAAAATTCAAATTCCTTCGAATAAGAGCATAAATGTGAATGGTGACTGAATGTAGGAAACATAGACTCGATATGCAAAACTAGGACATCTCTGCAACATAGGAGGCATCGACAGAGGCTCCATAGGGACTGGAAGCTTAACCAATTGATGGAGATAAAGTTAGATAAATGAGTACATCTCCTAAAGGAAAACTAACCCAACCAACAGATGTGATATATAGTGCTCTGTTTGAAGGAGACATGACTCGACTACTTCCAAAGATAACATCTTTTCTTGTCCGGATTTTTGGTTTTTCAAAATTTTTTTGGACTTTTTCAAATATTTGAAAATCTTGAAAAAGAATAAAATCACTTTAAATTTACAGACTAGGAGGAGACGAGTGTCAAATGGGAAAACAAACTAATTCCAAGTAGCAGAACATACCTATGCTCAATGCAAGGACACATGTGTAGGATAGGAACACTCCGGGGAAAGTCCCCTCCCGGTAAAAATAAGGAATCAAGCTGCAAAGGATATATAAAATGGCTCTGCATAGCTAGACATGAGACAAGCTCGGGCTATATGGCTGATACTCAAAGTTAGGGAAGCCAGCATAAGGCTCAATAAGGAAGGAAAAGCTCATGATAATGCAACTACAACTTGACATAAGGGAGTCCTGAGGAAACAGGCAAGCAAAAGATCAAGAGGAGTATGAGGCTCTCATGAAATGTCATGGCGATACTATACAATGGACTCCCACATCCTAAAAGACAAACTATCAGCATGGGCACCAAATGCAAACAAGGATCTAACTAGGGTACCCATGTAAGGTCAAGCTCTACCATTCACATCATGTCACTTCTAAAACAACAGGAAGGTTTCATGACAAGATAGAATGGGTTCGTACCCAAGGTTATAGTGAAATGGTCATAAGGTCATGCAAAATGCAAACAGATATGAAACCTAACCTATATGTCAGTTTAAACATCATACCTGAAATCGGCATGAACGAGTCAAAACAACGGTCAAAATGACACTCAAAACGGTCTCCTACATCATATATTAGTAAAAAACGGTCCAAAAGGGTCAAAATGGTCCAAAACTATAGAAAAGGGGGTAAAAATTTTCAAAAATTTGAAAATTTTCTATAAATAGTAAAACATTCAAAACATTATATAACATTTGAAATTTTTACCCAATTGAGCTCAGAACTTCAAACGCAAATTCCGGGAGATCCAGCAAGTGGAATCCGACACCGTTTTTTCCAGGTAACTTCCCATGCCATGCTCTTTCATTTACATAAAAAAATTTCAATTTTCCATTGTCTAATTTGATTTCTAGCCCATCCTAAATTATGTGCCTCGGTCCACATGGAAAAATGCCCCAAAGTCACATACATACGTGTTTGTTTAGCGAATAGTTGCGTATGCGGCTGCGTTCAAGTTTTTAAAAGACATCTAATGAACCAAACTTGAATTAAATGTGTAGGATGGTTCTAGAATGGACGAAAAGTGAGCACGGGGATGTAGAAGAAGTAATACGAGGTGATCTAATGGCACAACAGGCTCTTCGTGCATGCGGGCTCTACAAGTTTTGGTGTCTTGGTGACTTAAGGGCCAAACCAATATTGCTGCAAATGCTAGTAGACTACTGGGATCCTGACTCAGAGTCATTCTAGATCAATGGGATGTACCTCACCATAGAAGTGGAGGACATATACTTCATTACTAGATTGTCCTAACGGGGGGAAGTAGTGAACCTACGTCCTCATGGGCCCAGAGGTGGCCTCACCATAGATGAGTACATAGCAGTGTATTGTTATCCAGACATGGAGAAGGTCGGGAGTCAGATCCTAACTAACTCCATCCAGGTGCTAGGCCTAAAGGCCATACTACTAACACTGGGTAGGATAGCAGGGCTAGCCTCACTCCACCAAGCCTCACAGCCCCTCATGTTCTATGCAATGGAGTGCATGAGACCCATAGTTTATGATTGGAGCACTGCGCTATTGAGCAACATGAAGCACCATCTCAGCGAGTGCAAGATGGGAAGGGTATGAAACTTCAGTTTCAATAGTATACTGAGCACATTTTTCTTTGAGCGTGTTTCGAGATTGAGCCCTAGAGTTGACATTCCTCTTCACGGGGTTCGAGATCTGGCCCAAAGACGTTGGGAAGATGCGATGCATAGACTGGGTGGAAGCAGGGTGTCCAACCCCTATCCAGTTGATCTCTTTCCATGGTGGCGGCGGTAGATAGTTGCCATTGATGACTACCCCTATGCGAGGATAGATTTTTAGGGAGATCTCGACATGCCACTACTAGCAGGATTGACATACGGTGACATTGGTAACGAATCCCAACCATCTTTTTAAGTTTTGTGAATTATTAATTTTTTTGTGTTTTTTGATATATGGAATCAAAAGACATGCTTTTGCATGACAACACATAGTGACATCCTATCATATCTATGCATATGTAGGACCACAGTGGCCTGAAGGCTTCCCTTGTCCTAGACAGAGGGGAAGAGGAGATGACATTATGGGTGTGGATGTGGAGCGGACGCTCCAAAGCATTCATACCAACATCGTGTGGCTGACACATAGGGTACCCATGGCACAGGTCGAGGACCTGCCTGAGGCCATGCAACATCAGGTGGTGGGTGTGCCACGAGCATGGGTGCGGTTGTTTCGACGGCTAGCTAGAGCCGTGGTGACATTCCACAATAAGAACCCCCCTCCTCCTCCCCAGGCTTAGATACCTGGGAGTATATTTTAGTAGCTCGGAAGCCCCATTTTTTTATTATGACACTTATGTATTATCACATTTTGGATGTTTAATGAAAAACTTTTATGATGATTGGTTTATTTATTTACATGTGTAAAAATGTATGTTTGTGATGAGCTTATTGTCTGTGCAACAAATGCCAATCTAACACATACTTAGCACATGATTCAACAACTTGATTATAAATTGTTGGAACATGTATCTATGTTATGTTGTCAAATTGTCGTTCTAACAGTCTCACATGCAAGAATATTCGTAATAATGTTGGATCCCTAACATGATACAAGCCATTAAGCTTTGACACTACTAACTCCAAATCAAGACGTACCTCAAAAGATAGAACACCATGTAAAATGGAATCCCGTAGAAGCTCAATAATGGCACTATATTCAGCAACATTGTTTGAAGAGGGCCATAAACATACATCTCTTGAAGACAATACCTGACCTGCAGGAGTATAAATCACCCAAGCAGCAGAGGCTAAGTGTTGAGTGTGGCGGCTAGTACCATCCGCGAATCCTATATAGATGGAAGACTCCATTGACATCTTCCATTAAGAAATGAAATCTAATCAAAAAACCCGATCACCAGAAAAAAGCCTAACTATGCAAAATATTGTATAATAATATACAATAGTCAGCCCTGGCTGAGAATCATACATAGTACTTTTTAAGATAGAGCCCATTTCTAGGCTCCACCAAGGCTGTCCCTTCATAATGTACTAACTCATATGTGCCCTTCTCTAACACACGTTTAACAACATAAGGACCATGCCACATGGGGTTAAATTTTCCTGCCCTCAAGGTTTCTTTAGCTTGATCCCACAAAAGGACCAAATCTCCTTCACTAAACTTCCTTGGATGGATAGATTTATCATATTGGACCTTAACACAATGCTTATTCACTTCTAGAGCCACTAAAGCATCTCAGCAATGTTCATCTAGCTGCTCTAAATGGACCAAACGTTCCTCCAATGGGGAAGTGTCTGGTAAGAGCTCTATGGCTAGCTTCAAAGAAGGGATTTGACACTCAACCGACAATATAGACTCCACTCCATGTACAAGCTAATATGAAGAAAAACCAGTGGCAGTCTTAACCGCGGTCCTATAAGCCCACAAAGTAGGATATAACATGATATGCCAATTGGTCTTTCTTTGTGCGATGGTTCATTGGAGAATGGACTTGAGTGATTTGTTCACTACTTCAACCTGCCTATTCGCTTGAGGGTAATACAAAGAAGAATGCTCCTTCTTAAACCCTAACTTCGAGGCCAACTCTTCCATCATCCGATTCTGAAATTTCCTACCATGGTCAGTGACAAGCACTTTCAGAATACGAAACTAATTAATGATCTTGTTGAATACGAAATGTGTGCCTGTCTCACCGTCGGATTTAATCGTGGGCATAGCCTCAGCCCATTTTGTGAAATAGTCAATAGCCACGATAATATGATGACTCACCCCAGTTGAAGTTGGGTTGCAATCCACAAAATCAATTCCCCACTTAGTGAAGGGATCGACGGTGATAATAGGATGTAACAAGGTAGGATGTGAGCACATATTGCATGCAAACACCTGGAAAGGGTGGCACTTCTTGACCGCATTAACACAATCTTTAAAGATCAACGGCTAGAAATAACCTGCTCTCAAGATTTTTGGGGCTATAGAAAGCCCAAATAAATGACCACCACATGCCCCTCCATGGCAATCATTCAGCACAAGCTCAGCCTCCTCATGAGTTAAACAATGATGTAAAATGCAATCTACTCGACGACAGTCCAATGTGTTATCCACTATGAGGTAATTCTTGGATTCGTGATGTAATCGTCGTCATTCATCTCGTGAAAGGTGAGCAGGGACTTTCAATGTTTGTAAATATATGATAATATCCCTATACCATGGATCCAAAGTTGAGATCAGGAAAATGTGCTCATCAACAAACATATCTTCACAAAGTTCCTCCTCCTCCTCGCTTGGGAAATCAGATATAAGCTTATCAAAAATCAATGATTTTTTCGATTTTGCCAAAACAAACTCAAGATCGAATTCTTGCAAGATGACAATCCACTTATTATACTTTCCCCCTATCATCCTTCTAGTGAGGAAGAACTGAAATGGATTGACATGGGCTACCACCAAGGTTTGGCGAAGGAGAATATAGTGTCTCAATATTTGAACCGCATGAATGGTAGCTAAGGCAAGTTTCTCCACATGGGAATAATGGATCTCCGCATCTATAAGGTTTCGGCTCAAATAATATTTGGCATGCTCCTAGAGCTCCTCATCCTCCTGAACCAAAACCATACCAATCATCTCCATGGACGCAACCACATAAAGTAAAAAGTCACGGCTATAGTCGGGTGGACTAATCACTAGGGCCGATGCTAAGGCTCGCTTAAGCACATCAAAGGACTCCTGGGCTTTCTCATCAGAGATGATTTTAGGGGCGAATTTTATCCCAGTGGACTATTTTTCCATGTTTTTCTCCCAAAAAAGATTCGCCATTTTGCATTTTTTGAAGCCCGATTTCACCCAATTTTGAAGGGGTAAAATTTTTCACCCTAAAAATTGCCAAATTATTATTTAAACAATATAAAATCCTTGGAAATTAAAATATTTTTTGAAAAAAATTGCCAATCATTTTACAGTTGTTGTTTTAAGAATTGGTAATATTCGCCAAGATTTATACACTTTTAAATCAGTATGGTTCCTTAAAATCATCCCTGTCGCTCATCCCAACAAAAGGTAGTGTCCTTCTTCAAAAGACGCATAAAGCCTCTAGTCAAATTGGCAAAGTTAACTACGAATATCCGCAAGAAATTTGCCATGCCTTGCAAACATTGAAGATGTGAAATGTTTGTTAGGGGAGACAATTGAAGTATTGCCTCAACCTTCAAAGGGTCGACTGTTATACCCTCCTTGGAGACAATGAACCCTAATAAACGACCAGACTTCACACAAAAGATGCATTTATGAGGATTTAACCTGACCAAATAATGGTGGCACCTTTTGAACACTAATCTCAAATGGTAGGAATGACGCATCCTCTGACGAAAATGAGCAGCAAGGTCATCCAAAAAGAATTCAATAATTGATTTGAGATCATGGAAGATCTTGGTCATAGCCCGCTGAAAAGTGGTTCCGGCATTTTTAAGGCCGAAAGGAATTTTTTGATATGCAAAGGTACCCCAAGGACAAATAAAGGAAGTCTTATGTTGGTCCTCAGGTTTGATTTGTATGTGATTGTATCCGGAAAAGTCGTCCATAAAGGAAAATAGCTCGCTTCCTGCACACTCATCCAAAATTTGATTAATAAATGGTGTGGGAAAATTATCCTTAGGACAGGCACGATTCAAGTCATGGAAATTAGTTCATATACGGATTGTTCCTTTCTTCTTATCAACCAAAATGGGCTTTGAAACCCACTCTATCAAGGGAATGGGATAGATAAAACCGACATTCAATAGTTTTTCTATCTCAACCTTAATCATATGTTCTTTCCTAGGATTCACCGCACACAAGTGTTGTTGAACAGGCTTATCATTAAGAAAAGTTTTAATCTCATGCTCAACAATGCAAGGGTCGATACCTAGAATTTCCTCATATGACTAGGGAAATACATCACGAAATTCTTTGAACAGCTTAGTATACTCTTGAATCTCAGCATGGGAACATTCTACTCCAATATAGACATTCTCAATCTTGCCAGGATTGTGAGAGATATTGATAGGAATGGTAGGATATATATTCACCATGTTTCCATCAGCCATCAGACCAGGAGAGCTTAATGGAACAACGGGGCTACCAATTCTCTCACTAAGAATCTCCCTAAAGTCTTCACATTCCAAACGGTCAAGCTCGGGAAGGAAGTAAGATATATGATGCAACTCTTCCCAAGGTGGCTCACCTCCAGACATAGCCTCAATAATGGCTTCATCTGATGGAAAAACACTATCAAGGCAATCATGTGTGTGAGAAGACTCAATTGCTCATGCAGGCAGTACATATGGGTCCTCCTCCTCCATCCGTGAAGAGGAAGAACTAGGCTCTGCAACACATTCAATATTAGCTTGATATGCTATCATTTCTGCAGGCAATGACACGTCTGTTCCGATGGGATCACTCAAAGGACTCGGTGCATTGATGTAATTGTAACTTCAGAATGTATTCACTTGTATTTCTTAGCTATTGTAACCCGATGTTTATTCTGGGATTTTCTTATGTCATGTCATGCCCCGATGTTCCTATTGGGTGAATCTATAATGTAAACAAGTCACGTCAAGTCATTGTGGGTAACCCTCCTATTGTCTAAGGGTTAAAGTCCCCGTAGTTCTGGGGAACTAGGATTATTAGACTCACCTAGTGAAATAGGCCCTAGTAGGGTTTTATTCATGTCCAGATTAGTATAAATAGAGAGTTGGACTCTTTATTTAGCACACAACTCATACACACTCAAGTGTAGCACAAAGTTGAGGAAGAGAAAGACACTGGGGCTAGAGGAAAGAGCTTACTGCTTTCAGAAGATTATCTTACTGTTTTTGGGTTTCACTTTGGTGTTGATTCTATCTCTGAGGAAGTTGCAGGGTTTTCTCCATTTATGGTTTCCCCGAGGAAAAACACTGTGTTCATTGTCTCTTTTGTTTGATTGATGTGCTTGTTGTTCTCTCAGTTAAAGATCCTAATGATATGCTAGCTTAATGTTGAAAAAACTAACATGGTATCAGAGCTAACCTGAGAAGAATACACTGTGCTGCTGCGGGGAATAGGGCTTCCTATTTTGTGGATCTCTCTCCATAGATTTTCAGAAAAAGTAAGGTGGAATAACTCTCCTCCCTAGGGTGCATCTTTCTGTCGAAGCAAAATCCAATTCTGAGGTTTTTCAGTTTTGGACCCGACACTGCTGCCAAAAATTAGGGCTTTTCATGGAAGAGGAATTTTTCAGTGATCCCAGGCCTGAATTGATATCCTCCACAAAACTGAAGTTAGGGATCAATTTCAAAGCACTTGGTTGGATAGAACTTCAGAAAAGCAAAACCCTAATATGCTCCTGAACCAGTACTGCAGGATTTAAGCTTCAAATCCAGATCCGACATCTCGACCTGGTAAGATCTAAATCTTTTGTATTTCCATTTGAGGTTCTCTGTTAAGATGTCTCATCATACCAAGCTTGATGAAAAGCTTAAGGGAGCTGATAACTTCTGAGCTTGGAAGTATAGGATCTCCCTGGTCCTAGAAGAAAATGAGTTGGACTCCTATATCCAGGAGGAGGTTCTAGTTCTAGAGGGAGATGAGGCCAAGGCCTTACATAAGAATAAGTTGGATATGGAAAAGAGGATCATTGCTAATTCTATCAAGGATCACCTCATTCCATAGGTTTCATCTCTCAAGACACCTAAAGCCATGTTTGATGCCCTAACCAAATTGTTTGAAGGGAAGAACATCAATTGGAAGATGACTCTAAGTAACCAGTTGAAGAATGTCAAGATCTAGAATGAGGAGACCCTTTAGTCATACTTCACAAGGGTCTCCCAGATCAAAGAATAACTAGAAGTTGTAGATGAAGAAGTGGAGAATGCAGAAATTGTGAAGACAACATTGAATGGCCTCCTTAGGTCATGGGATTCTTTCATCCAAGGAATCTGTGCTAGAAATAATTTGGTCAAGTTCAATAGACTGTGGGAAGAATTCTCTCAAGAAGAAGCTTGGATAGCTGCTTGAGAAGAAAAGATGGGAAGTGAATATCAAGCTCTCATAGTACACTCCAAGAAAGGAAGAAGAGAAAGTAATCATCACCAAGGTAAGCATTCTCATCAGAAAAATAACTTTATGAGAAGGTATCCATCTAGACTCAGATGTTATACATGCGATGAAATAGGACACTTTGTTAAAAAATGTCCCAAGAATAAGAATGGATCCAAGAAAAAGAGGAACTCCAAAAGAAGACATCATGCTCACAATGCTGAGGATGATGATCCTCCCAGGAAGAGAGTAAAACAAGAAAGTGAAGATGAATATGTTCTGATCTCTGCTCTCACGGGAATTGTCACACATGTAAGAAAAGATTGGCTTATTGACAATGGGGCTTCCAAGCACATGATAGGTTTCAAGGAATCCTTTGAGAAACTATCCAAACATAACTCACCACATAAGGTGAAGCTTGGGGATGAATACCAATATTCCATAAAAGGTAGTGGTGAATCCTCCTACAAGCTAGACTCTGGAAAATCTATAAAAATGAAAGATGTCTTGTTTGTACCAAGATTGAAGAAGAATCTTCTATCCATATCAGCATTGGATGCAAAAGGTATGAGGGTTGCATTTGTAGATGGCCAAGTCATCATGTGGCCAAGAGGAAAGACTATTGATGATGCAATAGTGATTGGAGAACAAGAAGGAGGCTTATACAATCTAAAGGGCCATCTAGAACAAGCTATGGTCCATGACATAGTAGAGCCAAATGAACTTTGGCACAGAAGGCTTGCACATGTGCATTACAGAGCACTACCACTTGCAAGCAAAGCTGTTGAAGGTCTTCCAGAAATTCAAGAAAAACATGAAGGGGTCTACAAAGGATGTGTGAAAGGAAAGAATACAAAGAAGACATTTCCAAGTAGCAAGAGCTAGGCAAAATGAATCTTGGAAATCATCCACTCCGATGTATGCGGACCAATGTCATCAAGCTTACTAAGAGGGTATGTATACTATGTTTCTTTCATTGATGACTTTTCTAGGAAGACGTGGATTTACTTCATGAAGAACAAAGATGAAGTTTTAGCAAGTTCAAGGAATTCAAAGCCTTGATTGAGAGTCACACAGAAAAGAAGATCAAGATATTTCGATCAGATAATGGTGGAGAATTCACATCAAATGAATTCAAAGACTTATGCAAAGAATTAGGGATTAAGAGGGCGTTATCCACTCCTTACAATCCACAACACAATGGGGTTGCAGAAAGGAAGAATAGAACCATCATGGAAGTTGCAAGAGCAATGCCTCATGATCAAGATCTTCCTATGCATATATGGGCAGAAGCATCCAAAATAGTGGTGTATGTATAGAACCTTACTCCACACAGAGTACTCGAGAACAAGACTCCTGAAGAAGTCTTCTCTGGCAAGAAACCAGAAGTTAGCCATCTCAGAATATTCGGCTATCCAGTGTACATACACATACCAAAAGAAAAGAGAACAAAACTAGAACCTTCAGGAAAGAAGGGTATATTTGTGGGATGCTCTAAAAGCTCGAAGGCTTACAGAATATAATTCCCAGGATACAAGAAGATCGACATCAGCAAGGATGTAACATTTGGTGAAGACACAACTTACAACAAATCCAGAAAGAGATCTACTGAAGAGACTGAAGAAGCAAAAGCACCCAAAATTCATGATACAACCATGAATGAAAAAATTCAAGAAGAAGATCAAGAATTTGAAGAACCACAAAGACCTATAGATCCACCTCAGTAGAAGAATCCTCACAAGAGGAAACCTGCTTAGGTACGAGAAATTATCCAAGGTGTGGAAAGATATGGGGCTCTAGAAGAGAATCACAGAGAAAGAAAGAGAAATAGATCTTGATCTGGATATGTAGCTTTACTATGTGATGGTATCGATAAAGAACCTTCCAACTATGAAGAAGCGGTAGAACAGAAAGAATGGAAGGATGCTATGATCAAAGAGTATCAATTGATCATGAAGAATGATGTTTGGGATGTTGTCCCAAGACCAGAAGGGAAGTTAGTTGTAACTTCCAAATGGATCTACAAGATCAAGCATGCTGCAAATGGTAGCATTGAAAAATATAAGGAAAGATTTGTGGCTCATGGCTTCTCACAGAAGGAAGGAGTAGATTATGAAGAAACCTTTGCTCATGTGGCCAGATACACTTCCATCAAAACAATACTTGCATTGGCTACAGTAATTAAATGGAAGATACACCAAATGGATGTCAAGACTGCTTTCTTGAATAGTGTAGTGGAAGAGGAAGTGTATGTAGAACAGCCACTTGGTTTTGAGACACATGATAGAGAGTATCATGTGTGCAGATTGAAGAAATCCCTGTACAGTTTGAAACAGGCACCCAAGACATGGTACGGCAAAATTGACAGCTTTCTATCTAGTTTGGGATTTACCAAGAGTAAAGAAGATTCCAACCTTTACTACAAGGTTGAATATGGAAACCTAGTGATGCTTCTACTATATGTAGATGATCTGTTTGTAATAGGTATGGATGGGTTGATTACTGATATGAAGACAAATCTTGCTGCCAAGTTCGAAATGAAGGACATATGATGCATTATTTTCTAGGTATGGAGGTGTGGAAGAATGTAGATGGAATACCCCTCGGACAAGGGAAGTATGCAGTAGAGATCCTAAAGAGGTTTGGGATGGTGGACTGTAAGCCTGTGGCCACACCTATGGAATCGAACCTAAAGCTATTGAGTAAGGCTTCATCAGATATGGTTGATGCCATGATGTATCATCAGATGATTGGGTCCTTGATGTACTTGATGAACACAAGACCAGACATTTGCTTTGTTGTGAACACCTTGAGCTAGTTCTTGACAGATCCAAGACATGTTCACTTGATTGCTACAAAGCACATTCTGAGGTACCTGAGGGGTACAATTGATTATGGGCTCAAGTATGAGGCAAATCAGAAGATTAACCTAGAGGGTTATGTTGATTTAGATTGGGCAGGCAGTGCCATTGATAGGAAAAGCACTTCAGGTTGTTGCTTTACTATGGGATCAGGTGTGATCTCTTGGTTTAGTAGGAAGAAATCCTGTGTGGCACTGAGTACAGCTGAAGCAGAGTCCATTGCAGCTTGTTTAGCTAGTTGTGAGGTAGTATGGCTGCAGAAGCTACTGTCTGATTTATTTGATCTCCAGATGGATACTACTTGTATACATTGTGACAACCAGAGTTGCATAAAGTTGTCATAGAATCCAGTGTTCCATGACAAGTCAAAGCATATCGAGATCTAATATCACTATATCAAGGATATGGTGCAGAAGGGAGCAGTGAAGCTCCAGTATGTTGCGACAGAGGAAAAAATAGCTGATGTATTGACGAATCCATTGGCTAGGGTGAAGTTCAAGTACTTTAGGGAGAAGCTTGGTGTTCTATAGATAGAGTTTTCCTCCAAGGGAAAGTGATGATTCCCATAGCCATTCTGACATGGTGAGAGGATTGGTTCCTTCCATGGTCAGATGTAAGGGCTGAGCCATTCTATCATGGTGAGAGGATTGGTTCCTTCCATGTAAAATATGAGTGTTGTTTGTGGAGCCTAATCTTCCAGATCTAGAGATATTATTCAGTTGTGATTGTAACCCAAGAGTACTGTACAGTCGTTCCCCCTGCCTTGGTGTTTGGGGGCAGTGCACCCGAGAAAATGGGGGTTCGGGGGCGGAGCCCTCGAAATTTTTTTTTTTGGGATGTGTGTTGGCCAACAATATTGCGGACCCATGGTATTGGGTTAACCCTAGAATTTTCCCATTATATTTCCCCTATAAAAGAAAGCATTGTAAATCGACTAAGTATGGTATTGTATTGTACTGGAAGAGAGACTGTGAGAGTGTAAAGAGGAAGTGCAGCGGTTTTGCTACAGGGTGTATCCCTTCATCTTTCTGGACTATAATAAAAGGACTGGCAAATTTCTTTATGGACGTAGCCCATTATTTGGGTGAACCACGTTATATCTGTGTCTCTCTGTAATGTTTTAATGTGTTTTGCATCTTATCTATTAATTTAACTGTATATCTCTTATTGCTCTGTGGTCCTGTTTTCTGACAATTGGTATCAGAGCCAAAAGATCTATTTGGTTGGTAAACTCATAGGAAAGAAGGCTTCTTGGTTCGAGTGGGAGCAATGACGGAAGAAGGAAAGTTTAGGGTCGAGAAATTTAACGGCCAAAACTATCAATTATGGAAGATGCAAATGGAGGACTATCTGTACCAGAAGGATTTGTACCTGCCGTTGGGCGGAAAATAAAAACAGTCGGTGGCTATGAAGGATGAAGAATGGGAGGTTTTTGACAGAAAGGCACTAGGAACAATACGGCTATGCCTGGCTTCGTCGGTGGCCTTCAATATTTCAAAATAAAAAACAACAAAGGGTGTGATGAGCACATTGAGTAAGCTCTACGAAAAACCCTCGGCTTCTAACAAGGTATTTTTAATGAATCGTTTATTTGATATGAAGATGTCGGAAGGTGGATATGTTACTGACCATTTCAATGAGTTTAATACACTTACCAATCAGCTAAGTTCTGTAAAATTGAACTTTGATGATGAGGTTAGGGCTATTCTAATCTTGTGCTCTTTGCTAGAAAGCTGGAATAGCTTGGTCATGGTTGTAAGTAACTCTGTCCCTAGTTCAAACACTTTTAAGTTTGATGATGTTGTTGGTGTTATTCTTAGCGAGGAAATGCAAAGAAAAAGAACAGGTGAGACATCAGGTAATGCATTGACCATGGAGAGTAGAGGGAGACAAAAGGAGAGAGGAAGGAGCCCAGGAAATCATGGCAATTCTAAAAAGGGAAGATCCAAGTCTAGATTTGGAAAAATAGAGTGTTGGAACTATGGTAAGAAAGGACATCTAAAGAGAGACTGCAGAGCACCAAAGAAAAAAGGTGAGAGGAAGCAAGAGACTACCTAGGAAGCTAATGTAGCAGGTGATGTGTTACAAGATGCTTTGATTCTTGCATTAGATAATACTAGTGATTACGTGGTAGTAGATTCAGGGGCTTCATGTCATGCTACACCCCATAGGAAATTCTTTTATGATTATGTTCAAGGTGATTTTGGGCATGTGTTATTGGGGGATGATGAACCATGTAAAATTGTTGGAAAGGGTAAGGTACGGATTAAGCTAAATAATGGAAATGACTGGTTGCTAAAGGATGTAAGGCACATTCCTACTATGAAAACAAATCTGATCTCAACAGGGCAGTTGGGAGATGGCGGCTGTTTGTCTACATTTGGAGAAACGTGGTGGAAGGTCACTAAAGGATCAATGGCAATTGCAAAAGGGGATAGGATAGCTACGTTATATTTATGTCCTCATAATACTGATTATTCTATTTCTATAGCTTCCACAGAAATAGGTGCAACGTTGTGGCATCATAGGCTTGGCCACATGAGTGAGAAGGGGATGCAGATTCTCCACTCAAGGAAACTGCTTCCAGATCTAAAGCAGGTAAGTTTGGAATTTTGTGAGAACTATGTTTATGGAAAATAGAAGAGAGTTAAATTTCTCAGGGTTGGGAAACAAAAGAAGAGTGAAAAGTTAGAGCTTGTCCATACAGATGTATGGGGACCATCTCAAGTACAATCTCTTGGTGGCTCTTGTTATTATGTTACTTTTATTGATGATGCAACTGGAAAAACTTGGGTTTATTGCATTAGACAAAAATATGATGTGTTTGATACTTTTAAGAAGTGGAGAGCTTTGGCTAAGAATGAGACAGGAAAAATGTTGAAATGTCTCAGATCTGATAATGGAGGCGAGTACTGCAGCAAGGAGTTTGACAGTTACTGTTCACACAATGGGATTTGCAGAGAGAAGACAGTCCCTGGAACACCCCAAGAAAATGGTGTGTCAGAAAGGATGGATAGAATGATCATGGAGCATGCAAGGTGTATGAGATTGCATGCAGGGTTGCCCTTACATTTTTAGGGTGATGCTGTAAACACTGTTGTTTATTTAATAAACAGAGGGCCTTCAAGTGCTTTGGATGGTGGAATTCCAGAGGAGGCATGGACAAGTAAACAGGTAAAATACTCATTTCTGAGAACTTTTGGTTGTGAAGCATTTGTCCATATTGATAAAGATGATAGAACAAAGCTTGAGGCTAAATCCAAGAAATGTACCTTTATTAGATACGGGGTTGATGATTTTGGTTATCGCTTATGGGATCTTAAAAATCATAAAATCATTAGGAGTAGAGATGTAGTATTCAATGAAAAGGTCATGTACAAAGATCAGTTGCAGGGAAAGAAGAAGAAAAGGAAAACACAGAGTACACAGTGCTTGATGAAATCAAAGAAAATGAAGTTCCAAAAGCACCAGAAAATCAAGAGTAGCAGCAGGTACCTAAAACTCCTGCAATTGTAAGAAAGTCTACCAGGTTAAGTAGACCCCCTAAACGATTCTCTCCTTCACTGTATTATTTATTGATGACTGATTCTGGTGAACCAGAATGTTTTGAAGAAGCAATGCAGGTAGAAACAAGAAAGAAGTGGGAGCAAGGCATGGATGAGGAGATTGACTCATTGGTAAGAAACCAGAATTGGGATCTGGTTAAGTTGCCTGTAGAAAAAAGGGCATTGCAGAATAAATGGGTTTACAGGTTGAAGGAAGAAGATGGAGGAAATAAGTGGTACAAGGATAGACTTGTTGTAAAGGGGTTTGCACAAAAGAAAGGTATAGACTTTGATGAAATATTTTCTCCTGTTGTTAAAATGACTTCAATTAGAACTATTTTAAGTCTAGTGGTGGTAGAATATTTGCATCTTGAACAATTAGATGTAAAAATAGCCTTTCTCCATGGGGATTTGGAGGAAGAGATTTATATGCAGCAACCACAAGGGTATGAGGTCAAAGGGAAGGATAATTTGGTTTGCAGGTTGAAGAAGAGCTTGTATGGCCTGAAGCAAGCTCCAAGGTAGTGGTATTTAAAATTTGATAAGTTTATGACAGAACAAGGTTATGATAGATGTCATTCTGACCACTGTGTTTATTTCAAGAGGCTAGATAACAGAACATATATTATCTTGTTATTGTATGTGGATGACATGCTTGTTGCAGGTTCTAACATGCATGATATAAATGTGCTCAAAATAAAACTAGCTAAATCATTTGCGATAAAGGATTTGGGTGCTACAAAGCAAATCCTTGGTATGAGAATAACAAGAGATAGGAAAAATCGCAAATTGACATTGTCTCAGGGTGAGTACATAGAAAAGGTGTTGTAGAGGTTTAGAATGCAGAATGCAAAACCAGTCAGCACACCTTTGGCAAGCCATTTCAAACTAAGCATGCATATGTGTCCAGAGACACATGAAATGATAGATTACATGTCCAAGATTCCCTATTCATCAGCAGTTGGGAGCTTGATGTATTCCATGGTGTGCACAAGACCAGATATTGCACATGCAGTGGGAGTTGTGAGCAGGTATATGAATAATCTAGGTAAAGAGGATTGGAAAGAAGTATAGTGGATTCTCAGGTATTTGAGAGGTACCAATTCTCATGCATTATGTTTTGGAGGTTCAGACATTGTTCTACAGGGATATGTTGATGTAGATATGGCTGGTGATAAAGATATTAGGAGGAGCACAACAGGGTATGTGTTCACTATAGGTGGAACAGCAGTAAGTTGGATTTCAAAACTGCAACAGGTTGTTGCACTTTCAACAACGAAAGCAGAGTATGTTGCTGCTATAGAGGCTAGTAAGGAGATGATTTGGTTGTAGAGGTTCATGGAAGAATTGGGTAAGAAACAGGAGAATAGTAGGCTGTACCGTGACAACCAAAGTTCCATTCATCTTGCAAATAACTCAGCCTTTCATTCGAGGACTAAACATATACAACTCAAGTACCACTTCATAAGATCTGTTCTAGATGAAGAACTGTCAAAATAGGAAAAGATTCACACTAGCCAAAATCCTGCAGACATGTTGAAAAAGGGAGTAACCAGAGAGAAACTGAGTTCCTACTCGGTTTCTATTGGCATTAAAGCATGAAGGTGAAAAGAAGAAATTTTCTAAGTCTAAGGTCCAGAACATAGTCCAGTAAGTGCAGTAGCGGTGGAGTTGCTGTGATTAGTCTCCAAGTGGGAGATTGTTGGTTATGGAGCCTAATCTTCCAGATCTAGAGATATTATTCAGTTGTGATTGTAACCCAAGAGTACTGTATAGTCATTCCCCCTAGCTTGGGGTTCAAGGAAGTGCCCCAAAAAAGGGGGTTCGGGGGCAACACCCCCGAGAAAACGAGGGTTCGGGGACGAAGCCCCCGAATTTTTTTTTTTTGGGATGTGTGTTGGCCAACAGTATTGCGGACCCATGGTATTGGGTTAACCCTAGAATTTTCCCAGTGTATTTCCCCAATAAAAGAAAGCAATGTAAATCGACTGAGTATGGTATTGTATTGTACTGGAAGAGAGACTGCGAGAGCGTGAAGAGGAAGTGTAGCAGTTTTGCTGCAGGGTGTATCCCTTCATCTTTCTGGACTATAATAAAAGTACTGGAAAATTTCTTTGTGGATGTAGCCCATCGTTTGGGTGAACCATGTTATATTTGTGTCTCTATGTAATGTTTTAATCTGTTTTGCATCTTGTTTATTAATTTAACTGTATATCTCTTATTGCTATGCGGTCCTATTTTCTAACAATGAGTGCTGAGATCCATAGCCATTATGACGAGTAGGTCAGATATAAGGGCCGATCCATTCTATCATGGTGAGAGGATTGGTTCCTTCCATGTCAGATATGAGTGCTAGCCATTCTGTTGAGTAGGAAATATATAAGGGAAACTGCCATTCTCCTGGAGAATGGAGGCACTTGGTTAGTTACCAGGTAGCTCAGTCTAGGACTAGGAACCATTATGATATGACGGTAGGATTGATTCTTACAGGATAAGATGTGAGTGCATGCATTTTTGAACATGCAGATGGGTTGGTTCCTTGTATGTGTCAAATGTAAGTGCAGAGCCTTTCTTCGATCATGTGTTGATCATATATAAGTGTTGAGCCTTTCTTCCATCGTGTGTTGATTAGATATAAGTGTTGTTCCTTTCTTCGATCATTGGTTAATCAGATGTAAGTGCAGTTCCTTTCTTCGATCATTGGTTGATCAGATGTAAGTGCAGGAGCCTTTTGGCATGGAGGATTGGTTCCTCGCATGGCCAAGTGTAAGTGTTGGGCCTTTCTTCGATCATTGGTTGATCAGATGTAAGTGTTGGGCCTTTTTGATAGGGTTATGGGCTATGTTACCACATGGTCAGATGTGAGTGCTGGGCATTGCCTTTCTAATATGATTATATGATTATTTCCTACATGATCAGATGTAAGTGTTGGGAGAATACCTACATGTTGGCTAGGCCTACATCCAACATGAAAAAGGGTTGGCTCTGTAGAGCTTCCTATGACGAGAAGAATCATGGGATAGCACCTATGAAGACTCAACAGAGATGATCCTGATCAAGAGATGATCCAGATCCATAGATGATGCTCTAGAGATGCTCTAGATCGAGTGATGATCCAGATCCAGTGATGATGATCCAGATCTAGTGACGATCCAGATCCAGTGATGATGATCCAGATCGAGTGACGATCCAAATATAGAGACAAAGATGACTTGAAGATGAAGAAGAATTGAAGAATGTAGATGACAAGAAGATCCAGAGAAGAAGACTAGTGATGAAAATTGTGTCGAGAGAATACCTTCCTAGTTAAGAGGGAGTGTTGATGTAATTGTAACTTCAGAATGTACTCACTTGTATTTCTTATCTATTGTAACTTGATGTTTATTCTGGGATGTTCTTGTGTCATTTCATGCCTCGATGTTCCTATTGGGAGAATCTATAATGTAAACAAGTCATGTTAATTCATTGTGGGTAACCCTCATATTGTCTAAGGGTTAAAGTCCCCGCAGTTCCGGGGCACTAGGGTTATTAGACTCACCTAGTGAAGTTGGCCATAGTAGGGTTTTAGTCATGTCAGGATTAGTGTAAATAGAGAGCTGGACTCTCTATTTAGCACACAACTCATACACACTCAAGTGTAGCGCATAGTTGAAGAATAGAAAGACACTGGGGCCAGAGGAAAGAGCTTACTGCTATCGAGAGATTATCTTACTATTTTTGGGTTTCACTTTGGTGTTGATTCTATCTTTGAGGAAGTTGCAGGGTTTTCTCCATTTATGGTTTCCTCGAGGAAAAACACTGTGTTCATCATTTTTTGTGTTTGATTATTGTGCTTGTTGTTCTCTCAGTTAAAGATCCTAATGATATGCTAGCTTAATGTTGAAAAAAATAACACGGTGTAGGAAGAAACTAGGATCTTCCATACTAGTGGTGCGAAAAAACATCGAATGCAATGACGACGAAGCCTCACTAAAAGTAGAATTGATCATGAGAATAGGTGTAGGACAGCTAAATGATCCCATAAGGGATGGGTACATGCCAACACCCACACTCCTAGTTGCCAGCTGAGAGTGCGTGACAATCGGGACAGAAGCTCCCAAAGATGCGGTAACACATGGATTCTTGAATGACAGTTGATCAATCACAACTATCTTCCCATTAAATGGAAAGCATACAACTTGAAATAGAGAAGAATATAAGGCTTGCATACTATACATCCAATTCCTACCCAGTAACAGATTGTAGTCAAGGGGTGCATCAACTACCTCGACCTCAATCATGATGGTCTTCCCTTCCAAACAGACGTTAAGAGAAGGAAGAATGTCGTGCAACCGAAATGATCTACCATCAAACATAGTCAATAGGGTAGTGGATTTAGACAACTCAGGGGAACCTAAAACCTTCCAATACGCCAAAGACATCATGGAAGTAGCAGTGCCTTCGTCAATCACAATGTGTTTGACAGTAATGTTAAGACATTCTACATGAATCAAGAGAGACACATAGTAAGGAAAGCGAGGCTGTAGTCCCGCGGTTTCAAATTTGATGACAGAGGAAGAATTATAATCGTTAATACCAAGAGCAGAAAGGAAAGACTTCCTTTACGAAGGACAACTCTAAAGTACTTCAAGTGCAGACATCGCACAAGGAGTGTGGCCCAAATCCTCGACAGTAGAATAGTTCTGGGCGGCTCGGGCATTAGGATTGTGCCCTGAATGCTTAAGGAATCCCTTAGGAATGCGAGGTGCAAATTTAGGTTTATCCATAGGGTTTTCAATATGCAAAGGACTCTCGAGTGGAGTAGGTCCCTTTCCAAGGTTGAGTTGCGATGAACCATAGTCCTTCGCACAAGTCACAACCTTAGCAGCACACACCATATTGATGCAACCGTGACCATTACTAGATTCCGACAGATCTTGATCTCCACCAGACTGATCATGGTTCCTTGAGTTCATATTTTGATTATGAGGTAAAGGGATAGTCAGCACAGCTGGGCCCTGCACTATGAACCTCGAAGCTTCTTCTACCAAAGGGCACGAGTGAGGTGGTCCTCCTTACACAACTTGCAAGGAAACTTAACCTTACATTTAGGCTACTTGTGCCCCCCATCATTTTAGGTGTTCTTGTCATTAGAATTGGAATTTTCATTCCTATTACCACCCTTATGATTGTTTTTACCCTTCTTCTTATTCCTTTCGGGTTGCTGGTTACCCTTCTGGTCTGACGATTGCACCGAGAGCACACTCATTGTTTGGGTGGGTTGAGACGAAGCTGTGGCTTGTCCCAAGGTAGATTGGTTGATAGACAATTGACTCACTTGTTTCACAGCCAAATCCACAGGTTTGTTATTCGTACAACCAACAATGCCATCGGCATGTGGTCTAGGCTTGATCTTAGGGTCGAAACTAGAACACAGAGCGTTAGGAATGATCTCATATAACAAACCAGATTGAGCATAAATCAAATCCAATTCCTGCACCCTAAAAATGGCTTGTCCCTCGTTCTAAAATTCGGATGTAGAAACATCCTTTTCTATATAAGGTAGTAACGACTTAAGGAACCACTCAAGGAGAAAATATGACGGTATGAATGCTTTAATCAATCCCGTCTATCTACGCCACTCTTGGATATGGTCCGAGATATGCATGGCTTTGTCTTGCTGAAATGTCAACAAGAGTTCTGTACCAATGTCATAATGCACTAGTAGCTGGAAGTGGTTGAGAAAATTCATAGCTAGGTCATCAAACAAAGTGAATTCCCCCCCAGGTAACTCTATGTACCATTTCGCTGTAGGACCTGTAAGGGTGCATTGAAATAGCCTTAAAGAGATCAAATCTTTGTGTAAGGAATTAGAAGAGCACCAAAGATGAAATGTAGTAACATGTTCACTAGGATCTTCTCCTGGTTTGCCCTCAAATTTGGGGATGTCCAAGGGAATATTTGTAGGGACAGCCGGGCAAGCTGGGTCATAAGATACCAGATCATTCGTTAGTCTCAACAAGTCAGGAAAATTTAACGTTGTGAGGAAAGGGAGCCTAGGTTGAACAGGTCTATGAGACGTTCCCTGATAATTTTGGTTCACATAGGACTTATTACAGTAACCACCATGGCCATGGCCATAGTATCCTCCTCCCATTTGGCCCATGTAGGGTGGCATGGAAGCACCATAATGTGGTGTACCTTGACTATTTGGGGCTATAAAGCCATAATTCAGGGAGTAAGTAGGTTGTTGATACCCATACCCATAAGGTGAATAACTTTGTGCATACTGCAGTCCATAATATGGTCCATAAGAAATGCCATGAGATATCCCATGAGAAACTCCATAGGTAGGAATAGATGTTTCAGAAGTAGGAATATGACCTCTAGAAGTAGGAATACGACCTCCCGAGACAACAAGAGGTACTTGACTCTGAGACACAACTACGCGAGTAGCAGCAATACGCACATGAATCCTAGCAACATTCCGTCCCTAAGGACCACATGAATGATGGGGAGGAATAACATTGGAAGAACTAGGAATAGAGGACGAAGGGACATGAGAAACTATGTAAGTGGTATTCCCTACCATCACTCGTCTTGGGCCTGGTATCCGAATAGGACTATTAACACCAGGTATAGGACGAACGTGAGATGTAGCCTCCACCACTGGGATGGAGGGTGCAATGTGACTCGTGCTCCCAAATCTCTTCGCATGGAAAGGAATGGGAATGCCCCCAGGAATAGTGCTAGGATCAAAATTTGACTTGGCATGGAACACCGGATCATGTGCAGGGATGCCAAACATGCCATAGCTAACAAAACTAGTGCTCCCAGGTTCATGATGACTCTCGTCGCCCGGCATCTAATACCGGTGACCTATGTATGAGGGATCATACCTAGAGTAAGTAGGTATATCATGTGAAGGATCAAACCCAGAATGTGTAGGTGTATCAAGTGAAGGGTCATATACAGGCATAGGGTCCTCTTCCCCAACATCTTGAGGTGGAGAATACAACTCAGGAATTTCATCTTCATGATCTCCCATCATGTGTGAATAAATGTGAGAAGTAGTCCACCTAGACTGTCTATTTCTATCTCCCAAAGGAGGAGGAGATGTAGAAGGCAGAAGTCATGCTAAATGACAAGAACAGTGGGGTTCCACACCTGAATCCACAATGACTCAAAAAATGAAAAAGACTCTCTAATTACGCAAACCCTAAGCAAGCTAACGTGCACAGAGCATACACCAATATAATCTAAAGCCAGTCACAAGAAAACAAGGGTAGGATGTGTGAGCTCCCGAATGAAGCAGGTATGTCTCACCTAAGAGAGGCTTGAGACTTCCATACACAACAAGCGGAGTTTTGTAACCAATTATTGTGGCCCTCAACTTCAATGCATATGGCGACTGTGCTGTCCAACCCCAACCTGGCCGGGACACCTGTTGAATAAACCCTACAAAGTACCCCCTCGATAACCTAGGTAAGGAAACTAAGGTCACCTCAATATAATCAATGCTCAGGAAGACAATTGTAGGTAGGATTGACCATATGGGCAGGGTAGCAAAGCCTGAAACTCTCGAAAGAGTCCCCAAATATGAATACAATCCTAGAAATATCTCTGGTGCTACTCAGTTATGACTAGGGGTCATCCCAATCAATAACCGTTCACACTACCTCATGCTTAACTCCCTTGTAAGAGGATGCTCCTGAGAAACACTAATTATATCAAGGAATTTCACACTCTCACCTGGATAGACACATACATGTTGTTGTTTAGTGGTCTTGGAGAATTTACTCACAATGAACTATTCCAAGACCCTAAAACCTAATCTTGTTGGTGTACCCTATCAAAGAAAATAGTGTAATCCATTTTAATTAAGCATTTATTTTATTTGGATTTATTACTCAAAAAGGGTAGATGATTGTGCAACCAATGGTGTTATGATGCAACATGAAGTAAAATGCACACCTAACAATCAATGCAAATGCATTGTGTCGAATGAAAAATAGGGCATGCTACTACGTGAAGTGAAAAATTTTCTTCAAATGACAAATGCAATCATTCCTATATGAAAGCTTGACTAATACTTCTTTAAGCAAATCTAGTGCAAGTACCATGCAAAGAAGCAAATATTTTTGGATTTTTTGAATAAAAATGAGATAGCAAGGCAAAAGAATGATTCTACCACCCCCAAACTCTGCAATCACAATCAAATAGCACTCATGCAAAGTACTAAGGTAAAATAACTCTAATGCACTAATCCCAAAACAAAAAATCGAAAAGGCAATGACAAGAACATTCTTAAAAAAAAAATTGCCCTAAAAAAAGTGTCTCTGGTCAGAAACAGAGGTGTATACAGACTCTAGCAGTATCAAAGGAGACTCAGCAATCATCAAATTCACCCAACAACAATCAATCTTCCTCTAAAAGGAAAAACTCAGGGCATACGCTACTGTATGCAGAAAACCCGTGTATGTATGCAGATATAGCAGTCAAAACCATGTGTATACGTGACTGTGAGTTAAAAACTCATGTACATGAAGAGAAATGTGTAAAAATGAAGGAAAATAGATAAGTTGAGACAAAATTCACACCAATCAGACACTGCCAGGAAAACATGCCCCCAGACCCAACTCAGAAACAGAGAAATCAGAGCAATTCAAGAACATTGAATGCCGATAAAACCCCTAAAGGACAATTACTAGGAACTCCCCAGTGGAGTCACCAATTCTGTTACGAAGAGAAATTCCTATGGATTGGGGTACCACAACAGACAAATTGACTCCAGAAATCAATCCTTTCCTATATGCAAGAGAAACCAAATATCTAACACTAAAGGATCTCGATTCGTACCTTATTCTAGACGGTTGATGTAGATCCCCGTTGAGCTTTCCAACTCCAGGTTGAATTGATAAATTGCTTCCTCAACATTCAATAAACAAGACAAGCATGCTATATATAATCATGTTAGACCTACTCTAGCATATATAATCAATAACATATAAGCATTTGAAATCATCCATGGATAAATATTCATTCAAATACACATTACTGGATAGGAAAATATATTTCTATTAATATAAAACAGAGATTACAATAGAGACAAACTCTGTTGACACGTCTGCAAATTGGAGAAACTGAGTCCCCCACTTGGGCCTCCACCACTTCAATCCTCCATCTCTCGATAGCAAGCTCACAAGCAAAAGGAAAGCTTGGGAAGAACACAAAAGTGGTCCAAGGGACAAAGGGATGCAGACTCGAGTATAAGCTTCGGCAACAATGGACTATAGTTTTCTTTCTCTCAATTCCTCATGCCTTCAGTGTATCCAAAGGGTTCCTTATATAGCTCTTCAATGGGGTAAATAAAGGTCGAATCTGAGTGATCTCCAGGCATATGGAAGGCTAGAATACAAGTCAGTCAGAGCCACAATAAGGAAAACTCCAAAAGAATTTGGCCTTTTGCACACATCCCAATGTACGTGGTTTTAGGGGTCAAACCCGTGTATATACACTATTAAAGGGTTTAAAAGTCACGTATGGCAAATTTTGCATGTTTTTAGGGATGATCCTGGAAACATCAAAAGTACAAAAATGGTCCATGGGGTCTAAGGAGTCTGCAGAGGGACAGGGAAGGCCATAAAAATGTGATTCACCATGTGTGGTAAAATCAACTATAACACCCCAAAATGAGATTTGCATTAAAAGGTACTATGCTTAGATAAATTTGCATGTGTACCTTGTACATTTTGTTAATAGGGTGTGTTTTGGAGTGGTTTGAAATTTTTCTTCTTTTTGTGTTGAGTACCTCATCCTAGTTATGGATTTTTATATAGTGTTATACTTGAATTTAAAAATGGCCTTATATTCAAGACTCGTGGATGGAGCTAGATGACATACCTCGAATCTTGTGTCATCGACATGGGTACTTTAATCCCCTATCAGTGATTTAGAAAGATCAAGCGTAATTTGCTTAGGTCATGCAACAAACAATCTCATTGAAAATCATGCGGTGATTGAAATATTAACTGATGCTTGGTGGTAGGGGATTGAGTGCGGAAGGCATAATGTGAATAAAGATGTCGACATGATGCAAGTCAACCTGCGCAAGAGAAAGACGTCGACAAGTGGTTGGCTTGGTCACACTAAGTGTAATTTTGGTATGAGTTAGTTAAGAGTTGGTTAAAGTGGACCTTTTTTTTAAATGTGAAATCCTATAAATAGATTTAGGACTATTGATCGTAATAATATTTAGATCAACTTTTTGTGATCTCTTTGGATGATTTGTTGAGTCTGTGTCTTGCGAAATGTTTTTTAATCTATGGTTTCAGTATTAGACTTTCAACCAAGGGATGTGGTTCAGGATATATTTTTCCTTCGGTAGTTAATATGATAACTTACTGGAATATCTATGTTGTCATTGTCAGCTATGCGATCTATGATGTTTTTGAATCTTGTAATTTATGTCTCCGTAGTTAATTGATGCAATGTGGATGGTGCAATATATATGGTTTATATACTGTAATGGTTTGTTTATCTAAATCATGAGAATTCTTCGCATGATGAATGAATTCTTGCATGTCGACCTCTTTGTTAAGAACTTAATGTTAAAATGATGTGATGTTATAATTGATGTGAATGATTTAAATAGGTGAGACCCCTTCCTAGATCATTGAGTTGCATTGCGATAGAGAAAGACTCAGTGCGCACCTCCTCCTCTTTATTGTGGAAACTTGTTTTCTCCATCCCTCCCTCAAAAATATCGGTTGAGAATACACCTGTGTCACAGATGTTGCTGGATAGGGTAACACCTGTCTGGGCTGGTCTTTAGGGAGAGTGAGTCGAAGGGAGTCGATAGTGAGTAAACCCATGTCGATATAAGTGTGTCAACAAATGGTTCTAATTCCGGTACCTTAGTGTGAGGAAGAGGAGGATATGTTGTGGTATCCGATGAAACTAGAGATCCAGGATTGGTTCAATAAAAAGGCTCAAGAATTCGCAATGGAGGAAAACTAGAACTCCAGATTGTCTGCAAAAAAGTGGTTGGGAAGGTATATCTACTCTGATATTCATGAAATTTTCTTTTTTGAATTCTCGATAATATTGTACGAGTGGTTGACGCAGCTAACCTTCCAGAAAAGGAACTTCCAAGGGCGTGAACCTACTTACTGTACCCCTAAACTGATTCAGTGACTGAAAAGGGTCAACAACAAGGCATAAAGAGTTTTTGAAGTGTGGATCGACAACATTTTGGAAGGATATATTACTGAGTTTGTTGTCGACACAGTTAAATATTATTGCGACGCAGAAAGGGAATTCTTCCACGGACCCAGAGGAAGGTTCCTATTATCGTATAACTATGGATTAAGATGCTCATTTGTAAAAAAGGTATACAGAAGATGAACTCCAATGAGTAAAGATCTAGTACGTGGAGGTTACAGGTAGTATAGAGGTACGGTTTGGATGGAATGATACAGGGTAGATGGATGGGAGTTATGACAAGACTATGAGGGAAATCAAGGAAGAGTGTGGTCTTCTACAAAGTGGAGTGAGGTTGAAGCAAGAGAAGAGGAATAGGAATGCAAAGAGTCCAGGTGCAACTGGAACGAGAAGTTGAAAAAGGACACCACAAGGGACCAAACGACCCTATAGTGATGAAGGATATGACCAGGATACACCCAATTCTGAGGAAGGACCAACCCAAACAAACAATGTACCTACACCTCCATGCACTACTCCACATTCAGGAAGAAACACCAGATCATCTCAATACTTCCCTATGTGTTACCACAGTATTAATAATAGAATATCAACGAATACCAGAAGAAGACCCAAAATGGTGGTGGACAATGTAAAACTAACTTTGTTCCAAGCAAACGTGACTGAATATACTAAGCAATATTGGATTCTTTGTGAAGTAGTATGAACTGTGGAATAAGTTCAGGATGAAGACATTAAGAAGGGAAAACTTGCGACAATTTTTTAAGGTCGTGCATTAAATTAGTACATGAAATTTGTGTAGGTTCTGACAAGGCATCCGTAGAAGAAACTGACGCATATTAGGATCGGGCTGATTGAGGAATTTCAAAACCCAAATACAAGTCACAATACTTTAATGAGTTGAAGGAAATAAAAAAATATCTGAATGAGTCGATATGGGATTTCGATCAACAATTCAATACGATGATGGCCAAGGTAAGTTTCAGAATGAGTGATGTGCAACACAAAGAATGGTTTATAACGGCATTGGTACCGCACATATGAATGCCACTAATGCAGTAGAAGATTGCGACACAAACTGAGCCTTTGGAAATTGTGATGGAGATAGAGGATTGACCAATTGGGGAAATGGAAGTTGGGATGAATCAGATCCAATCTTAATTGGTGAATGTGACGATTCAGTTGCAGGATATCAAGTGTTATAGCTGATTTTACCACTCCAGGTGATTCACACTTTGTATGGCCTTCCCCTGTCTCGCTGCAGACTCCTTAGACCATTTTTTGTCTGTTGGTTTGCTAGGCAGACCCGGGTTTACTATCATGAACCAAAAACACCCCTAGATCACTGGCATTTTTGGCGACAGACCACGGAGTGGCCTGAAGTCTCACCCGAAGTGATCCTAATGGGTTGGCCAAGGACTCAAGTGTCTCGACCAGGTTCTGTATGGCGTCCTGTTTGCGTCTCGTAGCTCTTCTTAACTCGCAAGACCGCTCTTTCCTCTCTGCAATGCAATGCGTAGTTTCCTCTTGCTCGCAATGACTCCAACCTCTATCGCATCGCCGCATCCTGGGAAACACGTAACTCTTTCCTCTGCTTGACCCTTAACTGTAGTGCACCACAGCTCCTCTGATGGTGCGATATCGCCTACCTGTGATATCCTACCACTGCAACTCAGCGTACCTAGCACTACTTGCATTCAACTTATAGGACTCAATGCACAAGGCTGTTTTATACTGCGACTCTTCACTGTTTCAAGTGAAACTTAGACAAACTCTTATACGGAAGACTGAAAGACTCTAACTTGCATTTATCCTTGGAAATATGCTATGAATTGAATAACATACACATACATTTACTGTAATAAAAGTTCATGTAATGAATGACAGATATAACAAGTAAATACAATCACATGAATCAAACACATAACACTCTGATTTTACGTGGTTCACTTCCAGAGTGGAATTTACGTCCACAGAACTGTGTTTCTATATTATAACTTGAGAGAGGGACACAGTTCTGCTGCACCACATATGCAGCTAGAGATCTTCTGGGTAACTCCGTACTCAGCCTGGAGCCCTTCTCTCCTAGATCTCTTCTCTATCTCTATATTGCCTTCTTACAATATACTCTCACTCTCTCTCTCTCTCTGTCTATCAATCCCTGCAGATTGTTACAATACAAAATAATAGTAAGCTAACAGACTATTGATAATCTGACTAGCTGGATGGCCTAAAATTCCCAAAATGCCAACCTTTTACAATACAAATTACATCCCTTTATAGGCGGCCCAAAGGTCTCGCCATTACAACATTGTGGGCCTGTCCCAACAGTAACCCAAACCCTAACTAGTGACAGTTGGCATATCTGTACTTGAGGTAGCCGCTTTCCATCACACTACTACTCTCTGCAGTCTTCCATGCTTCCCGACACTGACCATGGGTAATATGCACTGCTTCCCTTCTTCTGTCCTTTGCCTTCAATACCTTGGCCTCATCGTTCCTTTTCCTTTATGAGGGTAGTTGAGCCCTCCTGTCTTCACCGCTACCTTCAATGCAGTGGTTGAGCTCTCTCTTCTCGGTTGCTCAGGTACTGTCGTCTCCTTTGACTTCTTTGTTCCAACAGTCACGGTTTCTGGCTCTGCTCTGTAGCTAGAAACATGCTACGGTGTCGTAGCTTCACCTTATCTCTTCGTCTTCGCTAAACTGTCTATTCGCCAAAATGGAATCTTTTCCTGTAGCTGCGGGACTCTGCTCCAACAGTCCCCTAACACTTACTTGTGGCTAGCCCCTGAGCCACTACCAATAGGCTTCTCCTGCTGTAGCTTCTCCTTGGCTTCCTGCGAAGTGCGTTGAAGCTTGTCCCAAAGTCCTGCGACTTCATTCTCCATAGCTGCGACACGCTCTTGTGCCAAGTCAAGCATATCTTGACTAATACTGGAGTCTTCTGCTACATCAATGTCATTTCTGGTGGCAGTGAACTCCCCAAGTTTCTACTCAACCACATCGACTAGCTCTGTGATTTGTTCCTGATATGGTTGAAGCAGGTCATTGATGTGTATCTCCTTTTCTCTCAACCGCTGTGCTTCCTGCTGCAAGCGGTTCATCTCCGTCGTCTTTCTCATCTTCTGAAGAGCTGTTAAGCTCTTGATTTCTTCCTTCATTACTGCTGTGGTATTCTCTATCTGCTTAATACTTTGCTGGATTTCTACTTTCTTGGGAGGCTCATCTAACTCTGACCATGTGTTGGTCGCATCAGCTAGCACCGACAGTGCGTCGTCTATGCAATATTTCATCTGCGTGGAAGTGAGTTGAAAGGCCTCTACTCTGGCTTCCTTGTCTGCCTGGGGGGTTCCCGGTGGTCTAGCCTTAAGCTCAGCAATCTGCGCCTTGTGGTCTTCCTTCATTTTGGTGATTGTTTCTTCCATCCTGGTTACTATTTCCTCCAGAGCCTTTTCTCTGTCTGTAACTCTTCTTACCTTCTACAGGATAGGCAAGGCGAACTCAATATTACATTGGGGTAACTCCAATGTGATGCTCTGTAAGACTTGAGAGAGATCCTGTTCTCTTTCTTCATATGTTCTTAATTCATCTACCTTTTTCTGATAGCTGGTGGTGAGTGCTGCATTCTGTTGTTTCGGCTGTGTGTTCTGTTTATAAGTGGCGAGCTCTCTACCTCTGAGCTCCGCGCTTAGCTGCTGCTGGATCATCTGTAACTGATCAATGTGGAACTCTGCGAGGTTAACCTCGACAGGTTTCCTAATCTGTATTGGTACATCATTCATTGATGTAGGGGATCAGATGCTCCCTGGTGGTATCAAGACTATATTGATGCGATCTGTTGTGAATATTTCCTCACGGGAAATCAACTGTGTTGAAATTTCTTCTGTGGTCGCCTTTACTAGCGGAATCTGTATCATGGTAGTCTTCTCAGTAATTGCTTTTAAGTCCAGAAGCTGCTTTTCTACCACGCTCTGTATCTTTTCCTGCGATGTCTGCATCACCTCAAATGAATCCTTCAATGTGTCATGCATTCTTATTGCAATGAGTTCATAATCATCCTCTGTTAGTGCAGTCTTTGAAGGTGGTTTTGTGGCTTTGTGCTTTTTCTTCTTCTGTGCCTCTGGTATCTCTTCTTCTCCATCTTTCGTCGTCTGTGTCTCTGGTGTCCCTTGTTCTCCATCCTTCATCGTTTGTGCCTCTGGTGGCACTTGTGGTGGATCTTTCCTCTTTTGTCCTGGTAGTGGCACTTGTGCAGCATCTTGCGTCTGGTTCTCCACTTTGTCTTTGCCTTTGTCCGATGGGTCTATCTGTGCGGTACCTGATGGTAGGGGTGTGGTATCTTCTAACGCTTGCTTCCAGTCATCATTAAATTCCTTGATGACGCCCTCGATATCCTTCACTATCATCCTGAACCAACCATTAGCCCAATCATCCCTTTTAGTTCTTTTTGGCCTCAGGTAAATTCTATGGTGGTCCACCATAAAATCGAGCTGATCATCATATATGTCCACGATATCCTTACTGATCTGTGGTGTTTATTCAAGGATGTTCCTCAGCAGCCTATAGTACTCATAGAATACTATCGCATTGACCTTTTTCTTGGCGGGGCTGCTAGTCTCCCATAAGTTTGTGTAGCGCGTACCTCTGGGCTCTCCACTCGCTAGCTGTCGAAATTGGGTATGGGCCGGCTCCTTCCACCTGACGAATGCACAGAGTATCAGCAACCATGAGAAATGGAATGGGTGGGTTGCCTCATCCTGAGCTTGCAAATAATCTTGCTGAAACATATTTAACAAAAATAAAGACCAATTGAACTGTTCCCCCTCTGCAACTTGTATGGCCAGGTTAATTACTGATCCTGTGACTTCCTTTGGGCGAACCTTGGTTAATAGTCTACCTGCAAGCAGACTAGCTGTAAATCTAAGTGTGTTGTTTGTTAAGCTTGCAATGTCGTAAGCTCGATCTCCTCTCTGCAGTTTATACTTGGTGACTAGGGTTGGTGATAGCTTGGAATCCTTGGTTTTTCCTGTTATATTTGTCTTCAGGTCTTGACCGGTCTTGGACAGCCTAGTGATACGGTGTATCAGGTTGATGTTTAGGTCAACCTTGTGACCAAGCCAGAGGTAACCCCCATGTACGCATGAAATTAGGATGCGCACCACGGCATTAACCTCTGCACCTCGTCCAAAATGTGGTATTCTTAACAGATTGAGCAGGCCTGAGCGCTCAAGAATCTAGACATGAGCCATGGGAACATATTCATCTGCACCTATCCTTGGTTTCTTCTGGATCGTAAGATACTGATCCAGCCGGAACTGAGGATATGTCTTACTATCGCCCAGGTTATAATCTACAAATTTAGCAATAGTGCCATATCCTAATAGATCTCCATCCTCCTTTACTCGAGAATCAATTTGTGGTATAGGAATAGGAAACTTACCACTCTTGGGAATTTTTACCTTTGGTGTGCCATCAACTCGTGGCATGATGTAGTCTGTTGCATTATGAACTTCTTTGTCCAGCTCCGGACTGGATTCTTCTCTTATGTGAGTTTGGCTCCTCATCCTTGGCAGCTATCCGGTCTGTGACAAATGGTTCCAGATCCTTTCCTTTCTTTGTGAATGTCCTTTCCAGTAACGGAACCATTTGTTGGTTTGCTGGGTAGACCTGGGTTTACTATCATGAACCAACAACACCCCTAGCTCACTGGCCCTTTCGGCGACAAACCGCGGAGCGGCCTGAAGTCTCACCCGAAGTGATCCTAATGGGTTGGCCAAGGACTCAAGTGTCTCGACCAGGTTCTGTATGGCATCTTGTTTGCGTCTCATAGCTCTTATTAACTCACAAGACCGCTCTTTCCTCTCTACGATGCAATGCACAGTTTCCTCTTGCTCGCAATGACTCCAACCTCTATCGCATCGCCGTGTCCTGGGCAACACGTAACTCTTTCCTCTGCTTGACCCTTAACCACAGCGCACCACAGCTCCTCTGATGGTGCGATATCACCTCCCTACGATATCCTACCGCTGCGACTTAGCGTACCTAGCACTACTTGCATTCAACTTACAGGACTCAATGCACAAGGCTGTTTTATACTGCGACTCTTAACTATTTCAAGTGAAACTTAGACAAAATCTTATACGAAATACTGAAAGACTCCAACTTGCATTTATCCTTGGAAATATGCTATGAACTGAATAACATACACATACATTTACTGTAAGCAAAGTTCATGTAATGAATGACAGTTATAACAAGTAAATACAATCACATGAATCAAACACATAACACTCTGATTTTACATGGTTCACTTCCAGAGTGGAAGTTACGTCCACAGAACTATGTTTCTATATTATAACTCGAGAGAGGTACACAGTTCTACTGCACCGCATATGTAGCTAGAGATCTTTTGGGTAACTCCGCACTCAGCCTGGAGCCCTTCTCTCCTAGATATCTTCTCTATCTCTATATTTCCTTCTTACAATATACTCTCACTCTCTCTCTCTCTCTCTCTCTGTCTATCAATCCCTGCGGATTGTTACAATACAAAATAACAGTAAGCTAATAGACTACTGATAATTTGACTAGCTAGATGGCCGAAAATGCCGAAAATGCCAACCTTTTACAATACAAATTACATCCCTTTATAGGTGGCCCGAAGGTCTCGCCATTACAACACTGTGGGCTTGTCCCAATAGTAACCCAAAACCTAACTAGTGATAGTCAGCATATCTGTACTTGGGGTAGCCGCTTTCCATCACACCACTGCTCTCTGCAGTCTTCCATGCTTCCCGGCACTGACCATGGGCACTATGCACCGCTTCCCTTCTTCTGTCCTTCGCCTTCAATACCTCAGCCTCGTCGCTCCTTTTCCTTTATGAGGGTAGCTGAGCCCTCCTGTCTTCACCACTGCCTTCAATGCAGTGGTTGAGCTCTCTCTTCTCGGCCGCTTAGGTACTGTCATCTCCTTTGACTTCTCTGTTCCAACAGTCATGGTTTCCGGCTCTGCTCTGCAGCTAGAAACATGCTACGGTTTCGTAGCTTCACCTTATCTCTTCGTCTTCGCTAAACTATCTATCCTCCAAAATGGCAGCGTTTCTTGTAGCTGCGGGACTCTGCTCCAACATTGTCCTTTGATGTTTCCTTGATCATCCCGAAAAACATGTGAAAAATGATACATGCGACTTTTAAACCTATAAGCACGTATATATGCGGGTTTGACCACTAAAACTGTGTACATCGGGATGTGTACAAAATCCAAATCCTTTTGGAGTTTTCCTTGACATGGATCCGACTCACTTGACTCCTAGCCTTCCCTATGCCTTGAGATTGCTTGGATTCGACATTTCATTACCCCTTTAAAAAGATATATAAGGAACTCTATGGCACATTGAAGGCATATGAGAGAATTGAGAGTAAAGAAACTATAGTCCATTGTTTCCGGAACTTATGCTTGAGTCTGCATCCCTTTGTCCCTTGGAGCACTTTTGTGTTCTTCCCAAGCTTGCCTTTTGCTTGTGAGCTTTCTATTGAGAGATGGAGGATTGAGGTGGTGGAGGCCCAAGTGGGGGATTCAGTTTCTCTGGTTTGCAGACATGCCGTCAGAGGTTGTATCTATTGTAATATCTGATTTATATTAATAGAAATATATTTTCCTGTCCAATAATGTGTGTTTGAATGAATATTTTATCCATGGGATTATTTCAAATGATTATACATTATTGATTATATATGCTAGAATAGATCTAACACCATGATATATAGTATGCTTGTCTTGTTTACTTGTTGTTGAGGAAGTAATCTATCAATTCAAGCTGAAGTTGGAAAGCTCAACGGGGATCTACTTCAACCATCCAGAATAAGGTACGAGGTTTGATCCTTTAGTGTTGGACATTTAATTTCTATTGCATATTGGAAAATATTGATTTCTGGAGTCAAGCTGTCTATTGTGGTACCCCAAGCCATAGGAATTTCTCTCCATAACATCAAGAAAGGAAAGGACATTCACAAAGAAGTATGGCCCCTTGATGTCACATGGAAGGACATAATAAATATCAATGTCTAGATTTCCATGATTACTTGCAGGTTGGAGATCCTAATATGTTGAGTTAAGGTAGGTTTCCAGGGTGTCAGATCTGTCAAACTAGAGGACATCGACACGAGGAATGTGTGTAGCTTCAAAAGGTGGTGTTGAAGCCAATGGATCTGTTTTGCAATTTCTGTCGATCAGTCGACCATGAAGAGAAGGATTGTGGAGCCTATGAATTGCTCCAAGAAATAACAATGGATACATATTTCCAGAAAGGAGAAGAATCACTATCGATGAAGAGGTCAGAACCACAATAATCATAGTTTGTGCAACAACATCTTTATTTTTCTCTGCCATAGCCGCAGTACAATTAGATGCAACATAATCAATCACATCCATAGTACACTCAACCATAGTATACCCTGTCATAGTATGCTTCGCCGCAACCTAATCATCAGCATCAACAATTTAATCATCCACAATACTAGCCACGAGGCGGATTTCATGGAGGATTCCAAGGAAATTGTAATGGATGCTTCGGTTGAGGAAGAGGTATGGGACAAGGTCATGGAAATGTGCAATGCTATAATTTTGGGGTATTGGGACATTATAAGCAATACTACCAAAACCTTTAGTCCAAGTGTACTTATTGTACCGTCATAGATCATACTGTTGAAGACTGTCCACAGCTAATTACGAAGTGGCAAGTGAAGATTGTCCCACCACTACAGAACCAGAACTAGAATGTGAATCATAATACAAACCAGGCTGTGAACCAACCTTAGAATCAGAATCAAGGACCAACCATAGGAAAAATTTCATCGGAACCAAGGATTCAACCTGTAGATGTTGGAGTCATAACTCGAGGAGGTGCGACAACAAGAGATGATGGTCCACTTCCGCAGATCTGATTGGTAGATTGTAAGAAGGTACGATTCGATGTCTAAGAAGAAAAGGAAAATGTATTCAACTATGAAATATGGGTAAGTTTCCAACCTATGAAATGTCACCTACTTTTGATTCAACAGATGGGTTGGGACCATCACAAAAGATTGGAACATTGAAAAAATTCCTAGAAAGTTGTGTGTACCTAGGAAAATATTCAGATGCATTAGTAGAGGTCACAAGGTTGGTGAACCACTAGGAGAAGGTGTGACAAGACCATAACGTAAATTCTATTCATAAGAAGAAGACAGAAAGGGAAATGAGGATGAATGCCTAGATTGGAGATTACGATGTCAAATCAGTCATCTTGGATCAAGAATCTAACATAAACATTTTGACAAAGCAGACATGGGAGCAGATGGTAAACCTAAGTTGGTGTGGTCCCTTGTATAATTGCGGTTGGTGAATAAAGCCAAGGTGTCTCCAATTGGTTGAGTACCTCACTTACTTGTCAAAGTCAAAGGATTGAAGACATGTGCATATTTTGATGTCATTGAGATAGTTGATGACAGTAGTTCCTATCTCACACTATTGGGGATCAGTTGGGAAAACAACAATTCCGTGGTGATCAATTTTACGAAGAGAGTGATCACTTTCTAAAACAATGACGTACACGGAATTGCACCATTGGATCCAAATGAGGGACAAATATATGTGGAACCCATGAAATATGAATTTGTGGGAGGATGGGATCACACCTACAACATTTATGAAGGCTACATCCATCTCACCACAAACGGGAAGCTAGGTTGGTGAAGTTCCATCTCTGCATCATCAAACTCATATGATGCATTAGAAAATTGGAAAAATCGATTACAAGAAGTATTGATCCGAAAATGTGGATGAATCACCCAATCATTGCACTGGGTCGCAACATAAACTATTGAACTATCGACTTATGAAGGATTACCTAATTTGGTTGGGTTTATTGATGACTTTGAATGTAAAGTATCTGAACCACAATAGCTATTGGAGTTGGATAACGCACTGAAGGCTACTCCAGTAAGATGGTGGGACACACATAAGGATTAGATGGGAAACTGGAAAACCCATTGCAGACTAATGGAGGTTCGATTCAGAGAAGCAGAGAAATATCCAGGCATAAAATATGATGGAAGGCACAGTCCAAATGATAATTTGGTCACATGTTAGAATGCATGAGTATCGAAGCCCAAGGAGGAATGGGTACATTCCTTTTTCGACACGCTGGATGAGATACCAAGGCGATTGTATGTTTCTATAGAACCTAGGAAGTCTGTACGATCAGTTTCAATCACAGTTTTAGTTTCTCATGTGTATATCTGATGATACATAGCGGACTACAACATGTCTGAAATATTGTATTGGAAGTTATTCCAGTACAATTTCTTGGAAGAATCACATGAAGTACCACCAACAAAGTTGATGATGAAATGTTACAATGTGATGGGAAAACTAGACAATGGGGATTATCCACTCAATCTCAACATAACATAATCGGAAGGTAGTCAGGATATCGCAGCACCAACAAAACTGGGGGATAAATTCCAACAACAAATCAAGACATGAAAATTCAACATTGGGACAACATAAGATCTAAGGTTTTCCAATGTCGGAGATTATTGTGATGAGGAAACTATGGCGAAGATTATGGATCTACTGCATGAATTCCAGTACTTGTTTCCAATGAAGTTTGTTGAGATAAAAGAGATTTCAGGAAACTTGGGAGAGATGAAAATCCTCTAAATCTGGATGTGAAACCAGTGAAACAATTCCCTTATCGATTGAATTCGTGATACAAGGAGCAAGTAAAGGCTTAGGTTGATAGGATACTGGATGCTGACATCATTTAAACAATAGAGGAGTCATAATGGATCAGTTCGATGGTTGTTCAAGATAATAAAATGAGAGAAGTCTTGGTCTATGTTGACCTACAGACGTTAAATGATATGTGTCTACACTATTCATTCCCCACACCATTTACGGATGAGGTATTAGAAGGCGTCAGAGGAGAATAGGTACCGCATGAGAAATAAATAATATTGGTCAAAGCACATGACAGAGTTGCAGGAATCCATTATGGAGGTCACGCAACTTCCAGGAAGATACTCCACACTGGCCTATGGTGACCAACCATACACAATGATGCCATATATTATTCCATCACGATGGGACGAGATGCCTCTAGTACCTCAAGTAATGCTGCAACCATTTGATAAGTGGGCAGTGGATTTTTTGGGACCCATCGATCCTCTAGGAAAAAGACGAGTGCGTGATACATTATTACTGCGATAGACTATTTGACTAGATGGACGGAAGCAACACTAGTGTTCAGATTGTACCACTGCGACTACATCGAGGTTCATATTCAACAACGTCCTTACTCAATTTGGCTTCCCTGGGATATTAATGAGTGACCAAGGGAGTCCCTTTGTCAATCAGATGATTAGCACAATGACAGAGGAATTTTAGTTAAAGCATAAGAAGAGTACCCTTTATCACCCACAAGAAAATGGTGCAGTCGGAGCGTTCAATAAAGTATTGGAGCATGCATTGACTAAGGTATGTAACACGAACCAGGATGACTACAATTTGAAGAATCCTTTGATATTATCGGCCTACTGAACCACATGTAAATGATTGATGGGTAAAACACCATTCAAGATGTTCTACGACTAAGAAGCGGTCATGCCTATGGAGTATATTGCTACGAGCTTGCGCATCGCAATAATGATAGGTAAGGGTGATGAAGGAGCACTTGAAGAATGAATGACACAGTTGGTACAACTTGAGGAAAATCGGTTCATCACAGGATTTGACCAGCAAGTTGAATAGGATCGCCATAAGGCATGGCATGATCGTCATATCAAATCAAAGTACTTCTAGTGAGGAGATATAGTTCTCCTTTATGACAACAAGTTTGTGAATCATGTGGGTAAGTTAAAAATGCATTGGTTAGGACCTTACCTAATTCATTTCATCACTAACAGAGGTGCGATGCAGCTATAGAAGTTAGATGGTGCATTACAGCCGAAGCTTGTGAATGGTAGTCAGCTAAATCCCTATTGGGATAGCTAGGTATGGCACCAAAAGTAGAAATATGTGCAAAAAAAATAAAAATAGAAATGTAAAATATGTTGCAGAGGAGGCCATTTCAGCAAAAGAAGGTGGAAAGAGAAGAAAAGAGGCACCAATCAAAACAGGAGGGCACTTGGTGACATCTACCGAGGTGCGATAGGGTCAAATCAGGCAATAAATGAAGTAGTTAAACCAAATGGGTGATTACCCAAGTGGACGAGATGCACATTTATGGGGAATTAGAACGTTGGATTTGTAGAATCGGTGGCATATTTGGTCGATCGCTCACAGATTTGGCCATGATGTTCAAAATCATTTGCATAAGTTCTTTCAATATTATAATAATCACCAGGAGGGGCTTCAAATGGGCCATTGTGATAGTCGAGAAGATCAGGGAAAATGCCATTAGCATAGCATAGTGAAGAGTGAGAGAGATATTAAGTTGTAGAAATGGCCCATATCATATCGAATGGTAGCACCCATACATCTCTGTCATCGATGACACCAATTGAGGGAGAGATTCTATATATTCAAGAGGAAATTCCACAAATAGTAAGGAAGAAGAGGGGTGCAAACCTCCCAAAGTCTCCAGTATGCAAGAAGAGGACCACACGCACTACCACTAGGGCCACAAAAGTTGAGGATGAGGATGGGAAATTGAAAACAGATGGAGAGGACTCCACAACATGGAAGGGAGTGACTATTGATGACTTTCCTTGGTATGTACCACCATGGCACACAGGCACACCAGCAGTCAAGATTTCAAAGAATCAGCGGTATCCCATCAAAATTCCTGTGACGCCAAAATGGGTCCATGCCACCATGAATATTGTTTTGTATCTGATGAAATTGACCTATAGAGGCCACAAAATTATTGCATATCTAGAATGCATAGTATAACCTTATGAAGCACAGATGTTAGAAAATGGAGGTCCGCTTGTTAGAGAACCGTAATAGTGGGATATGGGGTTACATCGGTTGGGACTGTTGGGCATCACCCACATGCCACATTTCGGCCACTCGACAGAAGCAAATGCATGCATGAAGAATATTTTAGCCTATTTCCATGAAGGATATATTTTGATCGACACAAAGGCACCTGTCACAATTGAGTTGATATCGAATATTACTGGGTTTCCAATGGTGGGTGTCGACCCGTCGCAATATTTATGGGCCAAGTACAATGCTAAGAGATTAGTGGTGAAGTTGAAGAGGAAGTATGAAGTTTTCGGGGATAAAAGTGCATACATCATAAATACCATGAATGATAAGGTTGCTTGAGTCGCATCCAAGTTGTTGGATGTGAATATGGTGGGAAATAATAGACCGAATCAGTACACATCAGGAGTAATTTCATGTACAAAGAAGTGAGTCAAAGAAGTCCAGATGAACTGGTCGTTTTTTGTTGAATCAAATGAATTAGGATGCAATGATGGCACACAAAGATTAGGTACATCCATACCAATCTAGCATCATATTAGGTACATCCATCTCCAACATTATATGCCCAAGCCATCAACAACAACTTTGTTATTTCTTGATTTTTTGTAACATGTGTCTTATTCTCATTATTTAACTTCAGGTAAGTTATACAAAGTTGATTTTGATTATGATCCCTCATGTATGGAATTCTTCGTTTTTGTTAGATAGGTCTTGAAAAATTATTGTAATCTGTTTCTTGACATTTTTGTAATTATTATATTGTCAAAGCTCTTTTATTTGGTGTTGAAATTGGTGGACATTTGTATCTTGGCATTCCAATTTCCTTTGGTTTTGAAGAATTTCTCCTTCTTTGTGGAGAAGTATGTTCTCAAATTTATTATGCTCCTTCTTTGTGGAGAAGTATGTTCTCAAATTTATTATGTTTTCTTTTAAATATTCATAATTCTATTGGTATTATTCATTGTAACATTAGGTTGTAACATCTTACATGTATTTTTCAATTCTCAAGATTCTGTGATCTAGTTTGTGATGAGTGTCTTCCAGATCCATTGCATAAGTTTAATCAATCTCAATGTTTCAAGCCAATCAATTGCAGCCCATCTTAAGGAAAAGAGAATGATGAGATAACTTTTGTGCATGATTTCACATTAAATCTGTGCAATGTTATCTTCTTCCTAGTGAAAAAATGGCAAATATTCATTTTTAATTTAAGCTAAAAGTGTCTAGTGCTTGCATCCATGCCTAACCCAATTTGATACATGTTTTGGCATATACCTTATGCATTAAATTGGGATTGAAAATCTAATCGACAATATATACTTCTAGAATTTTTAAGTCAAAGTTTTTTTGTTAAAAAGTAGTTTGATATTTTTAATTCACTAGTACAAAATGAGGAATTAGCTACTACGTGACTAAAAATTCTAGTCACCACAGGTTTTTGAAGTGATTTACTACTAAATATGAGCAATTTTGATTGACCTAACTATAAACGACTAAAATTAACGACTAATTTAGTCACCAGTTAACAAATATGACTAGATAATAAGTGACAGAGTTAAAAATGACTAACATAAGCGACTAATTTAGTCACGACATAAAAAATGACTAGCTAGAAGAATATGAATTAGTCATTTATGTTAGTCATTTTTAATTGTGTCATGGAAAATTGCAATTTTGACAATAAAGTCAAAATTTTGTAAATTGTCTACCTTCTATTAGTAATATTGGTGCCATGCACCTCAATCTTCAGAGATCCAGCAAAGCAATTGCATGAATTTTCTCTTGACCATCTTTTTCCCTGCTGCACCATTGAAGCAAACCCGGTTAAGCGTGTGCCAAATGAAAATTACGTTCCTTATACGTCAATTATGAATTAGGTACTAGAACCAGTACCATATCGATACCTAGAAGCATCATAGCTAGTTGTTGGTCCTTCAATGTGAGAGTCCTTGCAAGTCCCATACTGAGGTGCGTTTCTAACTTCAGTATAAGTATTATGATCTGTGACCATCGAACTAGCTGCACCAGTCAACGTAGCTTCACCAGGCTCAGTTCCTTTAAACATCATAGCAGTTGATCCAATTATAATTAAACTGGGGTGCTGACCCAGAACCAGTTTCAGATCCATATGCAGTATAAAGGTAGAGGCTTGACCCCATCTCTGAGTTTCAGGTAAATATTTCGATTCCTCGACCTCTTATAGGCCTCATGAACCTCTTTCGGTTAATTATTAATACAAGGGTCATATAACGTGTCCCCTTTTTAGTGACCAAAGCACAAAATCACTAAAGGAACACTTCCATGGATACAAAATTCAACATGTCATAATGTTGATGAGAAGAAATTAACAATCATAAAAATAAAATAAAAATTAAACTATTGATCCAAAGTATCAGCATATAAACGTTGCAACAAACACACGAGGAAAAGGCGAGATAACAATGACAACACACGAAGAAAAATATAGATAAAAAACACGGATAATGATTTCTACCTTATTATAATATTTTCCTAATAATGATTTCTAAAAATTAAAAATAAAATAATTAAAAAATTTTAAAACTTAAAACCGACTTAAAAACCTAGAACCTATTATGCTTCACACTAACTATAAATACTGACGGGCTTCTTGGTCATTTACCTCACGCTTCAGTTGTCTCCTAATGATGATCCCATAGTAGGGATCGAAACGTCGAGATTTGTGAAATCATCCAACGTAGCTCCTTCTTATTTACAATTCTCCACTGCGTAAATGACTACTTTCATAAATATTAGTTACTGGTAACTTGTAATAGTAATAATTATGTAGTTTCACTACTACATTTCGATCCAAAATTCGACGACGCGTGGATTTCTCTTTTTAAACTTACCAAAAATCACAAGGATACATTTTTTTTTTGTAAATGTGGCCACAAGCGTCGGTGAAGCGATGACTATTCTCATAACCGTCGGTTAAGCAACGGATATTCTCATAACCGTCGGTTAAGCGACAGCGCGTTTGTTGAATTGAGAAGATCAGAGGGATAAATCTAGACTAAAGTTTGCAATCCACCAAAATATTGTGTCGGTTAAGCGACGTATATTCTCATAATCGTCGGTTAAGCGACGACGCGTTTGTTGAATTGAGAAGACGAGGGGGATAAATCTAGACTAAAGTTTGCAATCCACCAAAATATTGTGAAACGTAGGTTTGGTAAACACTCTTCTAGTAATAATAATTTCCAAGTGGGATATATTTTTCTCAGGTGGGACAAACCAAATGAGAGAAGAGGAAAACATTCAAAATTCTAACATCGTTGGCTTAGACCCTTTCAAGTGGTAAAAAAGAATGGCATTGGCACATATAAAGTACAAAATATAGGAGAATTTGATCTCCTCCAAGTCAATGGTCAAATATTTAATCGGTACTTTAGTTAGTTTCCATTAAGGTAGATAATTTGTAAATAGTAGTTTTCTTTTCAACAATGTCATAATTCTAGTTGTCGTTCCAAATTTGTTTTTTTAGTTCTTGATGTAGGATCAAGTGTACTATTTTAATATTATATCTACAAAGAACCATCTGAATCCAACCTAGGGGAGATCCTAAAATTGGTGGTGTTCTTTCAAGGATGTTTGAGGAGGAAAAGAAGATGGATCTCTTTCAACTAGTGACAAAGGAATAATTGTGTTCCTTCCTCTAATATTTCCAAATGGATAAGATTCTAGGGTCATATGGGTGACCAACTAAGTTTTATGTGGATTCGACTTCTTAGAAATAATTGGTGATGATCTATTAAAGGTGGAGGAGGAAGTTTAGATGACTAGGACGATGCATACTAGTTTAAATTCAATATTCCTAGAATCGCTCCCAAAGGTGGATTGGGGCCTATGAAATTCAAATATTTCATACCATTATCACTTTGCAATTGCATATATAAGATAATTTCAAAGGTGATAGTTGCTCACCTCAAGCCTCTTATTTCAATGGTGATATCTATGAAATAGTTTGTGTTCCCCAAGGTAAGATTGATTCGCAAGGCTATCAACTCATACTTGGAAGGTATGCACTTGATTAATACCTCTCATATTCTTGTGACTATCATTAAATTATTATTTCTAAATATTGGCTTTATCCAATACTCCTTATACTCCAAGTGGCATTTATTCTAGATATTGTAAAATGGATAATGGGTTGTATAATATCCTCCTCTTTTGCAATATTAATAAATGGTTAAGGATCCAAATTTTTCAATCTTTCTCAAGTTCTAAGAGATGGGTTCTCATTGTCCCCCTATACATTTCTTTTAGTTGTTAAAGGATTAAGTATAACTACTCATATAGATAGTAGACAAATGAATATTCAGAGGATCGCTATATGTAGTAATGAGTAATTGAGTCACTTGTCATTTGTGAATGATATTATTCTATTTTTTCTTAATTCAATGGAGGGAAGACACTAGACCGATATCATTATTTTATTTTTCCATACCATGGGCATTAAAGTCAACAATAATAAATCTATGTTGTATTTCCCTAAAGAGTTTGTTCATATGAGGAATTTAGGGGACAATGTTTTACATTAAATGGTGCATAATTTGGAGGAAGGAATTGAATATCTAGGTAAAATACTCAAACCTAATAAGTATGGAAAACCATACTAGTATTGGCTCATTGCTAATATTGATAAGAGGGTGAATTTTCATGGCAACCAATGTCTCTCTCATGGAGATTGACTTGTGCTTATCAAATAAGTTTTGGATACAATTCCATTCTATTGGCATCGGGGAATGGTAAGAAGGGAAGCCGAAACAAGCCCCGCGCGACTCGATCCTGAAACCTGAGACTTTTAAAACCCTGACTGAAAGCGTTTGCAGGAGAAATTTCAGTTTTATAGACGTTTTCTGCTCCGTTCGAGTCCTTGAACGGTGTTAATGGAGCTTGCTTGTTAGATCTGCTACGCTGAATTGCCGCCGGGTTTTCTGTTTCCTCCCGTTTGTTTTTCTATTTTGAATCCTGTAAAGAATTCTTTACGCATTTTCGCTGGAAAAATCTAGCCTTAATTTGGCGCTTTTCTTACGATTGCTGACGTAAGAGGGATAAAAACACTGGCCCTTTGCTTCTGTAAAGAACTATCAGTGGAAAAAGTCTTTTTGTAACAGCAGCACGAGGTGACTTAGAGGGAGGAGCATGAAGAGGGGACGAGAAGAGAGCTACATGGGCTCTCAAATAAAACGGCCTGCTGCGTCCCGTGGAGAATCATAAGTTTTTTAACCCTCTCTCTCTCTGTCTTTTTGTTCTAACTATTTTTTCTTAGTTTTTATAGCTATAATTTTATTTCAGAGTCAGAGTAAGAGACCACAAGTCAGAGTAAGAGACCACAAGGGTAAGACAAGTCAGTGGGCTTTATTTCTCACTCAATCCAACTCATATTGGTCCTAACTCAGCTAATGGATTTCAATTCAGACCTTGGGGCATGGATCACCCTTCTAGTTGGCAGCCCTCAACTTCCAAATAACAACAACAATCCCCTCCCTTGAGACTATGAGACACATAGTGGACCAATTCTTCTTCCATTTCTGGACAATCTTCTATCATGAGTTTTTTTCTTTTTGGCCTCAAATGTTAGGAGAAAGACATGTACAATGGTGGAAAACCTACAGAGAAAGACATGTACAATGGTGGAAAACCCACAGAGCAACATTTTCCCTTTACCAAATCGAGGGGGCATTGAGGCTTTACCCCTTCCCCTTGTACCCTCCTCTAAGGCATCCCTTTAATCCCTTTAGGGAGTTTTTGTTTTGTTTTTAGCTGTTGGCTCCTTAGTAGTCCATGTATCCCTCTAGATTTCCCAACAACACTTTCTTTCTAGCTATTAGAGTTTAGATTTTAGATTAGATGTGCTTTTGGTTCATATATAAGGGTGACCCTTGTGCCTCCATAGTGTATTGATACTATTGTATTTAGTGGCCCCATTGACGTATTTGTGGTCACTTGTTGGACATTAATAAATTATTTTATCTTATTTCATGATTGGGTACTCTGATAAACTTAATCATCCTTCTTATAGCCATGTATCTCTATCTTTCAGCCAATCACAACACTAGTGCAAGCATTTCTCTTCTTTGCTACAAAACCCTTTAGGAAATCCATCCTAGCAAGTGCTCCAATGTAGGCAAGAAGATTCCATTTACTGATTTTTGTCTTGGAAAACTTGGTACGTTAGTCTCTAACTCAGATAGTTGGAAATCGACAAAGAAATGTGGGTAACAAGATTCTTCCTTTCCCAATGTCTCTGCTCACACTACAATCACAAAATTCTCATCTAGTTCAGTCAATCCTCATCTTCTACCTACGACCGAATTGTTTGGTTTGCTATAGGCTTGCATAGG
>LPNX010426631.1:437378-464360 GCA_001517045.1 Pseudotsuga menziesii | reverse complement strand
GTGACCGTGTCAAAAAATACTAAGGGATTTTGGTTCCCTAATGGACAACAACTATGTCTCACGTGTAAATAACCGAGGGGTGTTATTGGAAGCCTATCCTCCTGATCCTACCTAACTACAAGATTCTTTTGGGTTCCTCAAATGAGGTTATAGTGTTGGTTGAGTTAAGTAGATTTTAGGTCTCACTTGAATTAGGGGATAGATTGTGTGCATGTGAGGTTGTGAATCCAAAATAGTTACTCAATAACAATAATAATGTATGAAAAACTTGAAAAACTTTTACCATGCGATTTTTTTTTTTTTTTTTTGAAATAAACAATGCTAAAAATTTTCTAAACAATGCTGGAAACAAGGGACAGAAATGGCTGTAGGGCTGCAGTGGAACAGGTGGCTGTGCAAGTGCAGGAAAAATGGAGGCAAAGTGGCTGGGTTTCGGCGCTAAAACAAGAACAAAAAACAGTTCGCGGACCGCGGGTATGGGGCGGACTCGCACGGTCGGACCGCGGGGTTGAAGGCAACAGTCGCGCGCAGATCGCGATTTTAAAGGAAACAGGCGCGGTCTAGTTTGCGGGATTCTGGCTGACAGCGGCGGTCGGAGCGCGACTGTGTAATGAACAGGCGCGGTCGGATCGCGACTGTGGGCTGAAAAAACGCGGTCGGGGCGCAATTGGGAAAGTTCAAAAACGCGTCCAGGACGCAGGAAAATGGTTGACAGCGGTGGGCTGATTGCAGGTTAGGGCCTGAAATGCGCATTCGGGCCGCGAGTGCGGAAGAAAAAAGTGCGGTTTTCGGCAGCCGAAAACGACAGCCGAAAGTACAGTATGGAAAAATAAAGTTAAAAAAGACAGCGGAGTCACCAAAACTGTAGCTAGGGTTTTCACCCTAGCTTGTGCTAATGAGCACCTACTAAGGAATATGAAATCCTTAGTAGCAGTTCAATGATGTATATGAATTAAACAAAGATAAACTGAAACAAAGACTAATCTAAACACGTTCTTGAAGTTAAAGCAGTAAAAAGTAAATAACATGAAGCAAAAACAGTAAATAATGAATAATGATTTTTATTGATGTTACCTCCAATGAGGAGGTTGATGGATTCCGTTGCGCTGGTCCGATGTCGGTGGCTTCGAGCTCCAAGCTGCTTCTTCTCCTTCTCCGGTGGTGGAAATGGGCCAAAAGAGTTCTCAATGGTGAAAGTAGCTTAATGATAAGCTAGGGTTTCGAGAATAATTTCGGTAGAGGCAGGATGCTTATGATAATGGATGTGAAATGAGGGGTCTCCACCACTTATTTATAGTTTTTTAGTGGTGGAGTGCTGGCCCATGGTTTTGGAAACCATATGGTTTAGGGCAGCTTGTTTAGGGTTTTTTCCTCCTTTTACTCATTATTTTATATTTTTTCTTCCCTTTTGGGGATTTTTGCTTTTTTAGAGGAATTTTGGATATTTTTGGAGGAAAAAGGGGTTTTTTGGCCTTTTGGAGGCTTTTTAGATGGTTCTATGGCCTTTTGGAGGCATTTTAGGCCTTTTGGAGGCTTTTTAGTGGGGTTTTCAGGGAAATATGGTAGGCAAATGGACAAATGAGCCATGTAGTGGGGTAGATGAGGTAGTTAACCATTTTTGGGTGTTAACACATGTTGACAATGTTTACAAATTTATTTTAGAGGTTTCACAATTTTTGGAAAGTCCCTTGCAACTTCATTCTTACTTACTTTCATAATATTTTTAAAGTTTAAGTTCCCCATCCTTCTATGCCACAACCAACTTTCATCAATCATACTCATGTAGCATTGTTGTTCAATTTTTAGGATGTATAGATTACTTGAATTCCTTACATTAGTCCCAATAAGTCTTCTCGGGTCCCTTTTCTGATTTCACATTTCTCAAAGTCAAAAATGCAGATGTTCCCTTGATCACATGTTTGACTCACACTAATGAGATTAGGTTTTAGGTCTTCCACTAGCAACACACTTTTAGCCTTGATCTTGTCGTTGATAGTAGTTGTACCTTTGCCAATTATTTTGGAAGAGATATTATCTCCAAAACTGACTTTCCCCTATTACCTTTTCTTAAGATTATGAACTTGTTTGGATCTCCTGTCATATGTTTTGAACACCCACTGTCAATATGCCATAGATTCTTCTTTTCTATCGCACATAGAGAAATCATGGATATCTCCTCCTCTTTCTTTTTCTTCCATTCCTTTCTCTGTTTTTTATCTTGAAACTATTTTGTAGCAGTTGTCTCTGTAGGAGTCAATAGTTTACAATCTCTTGCTATATGTCCATGGTTATTATATTTATAACACTCTGTGTCATATCTTTAAAGAGGTGCAAAAAATTTATGGTTTCTTACTTTTGGTTTGTTACTAGATGCATTCTTCTTGTAGTCACAAAAATTTCTATATGGTGTACAATTTAGGGATTTATGACCAAAATTATTATATGAGTATCAATTACCAAAACAATATCTGTTGATATCTACTTTTTATTGGTCTTCTAGGGATCACATTAGTTCTATCCTTGTCATGGGAGGATAGAGGAGATTTCTTGATTTATTTCTTTTGAATTGGACTCTTTAGTGCAACAACATAGCTTCTTTTATTTCTACCTTGGTTTGTGAGGGAGGAACATTCTGACGTCTTTTCTTTGCCATATCCTAATCCAAATTTATCTCGTGATGGTTTTTAGATTCTTAAGATGTCATCTAGAGTCTTTGAACTGTTTTCAAATTTTGTCTTAATATATTATTCATCAAGCTCCTTTCTAAGGTGCATAATATCTTCTTCAAGCCTTTTATATTCTTGCATTCTCTTTTTGAGCTGCAAATATGGGTCTTGTTCAATATTCTTGGCCTCTTGAAGTTGGGTATTTAAGTCACTAATGATTTGGTTTGACTGTTTGTTTTGTTTATTGCATTTTTCAAGTTCTTCAATAGAACTAATGAGTTCATTTTTTAGGTATACTTCTCCTTCCTCATATGATTCTCCATCATGAGCTTGATTTTATATTCCCATGAATAGAATTTATGTTTCCTCACCTTCACTTTGTTTTGATTTTCAATATCTTCCATGGTGTAAAGGATCTTCTTCTCATTAAACTTCTTCTTGTTTCTGATCTTGTCCCTTTTTAGCTTCTTTTAGGCTTCTCTCTCATCACTATCATCTTGTTTAGGATAGGGACATTTTGAAGCGAAGTGTTCAATCCTTCCACAATTAAAACACTTTAGAGGTAGATTTACTTTATATTTTCTAGTGTCTTTCTCAAGTTTCTTGATGAACATAGCTTATTCATCATCTGAACTCTTTGAGTGACTTTTAGATGGAGTTTCATACTTCTTTGGTTATTTTGAGACCTTAAATGGTGCTTCTTTTCTTGAAGGTTAATTTTGTCCCTTTCTCATTTCATATGCAATGAATACTTGTTGTAGTTCATCTATCTTCATGAGGTCAAGTCTATCTTGTTCTTCTAGAGTAGATATTTTTTAGTCATATTTCATGGGTAGGGTTCTTAGTACTTTTTCAATGACTTCTCTCTCCTTTATTTCTCCTATAAGGAATCTAATAGCATTGACAAATTCATTCACTCTTAAAATATATTCTGCAATATTTTCTTCTTCTTTCATTTTTAGAATTTCAAACTATCCTTTGTATGTCTGAAGTTTGGATTTTTTGACTTTGGATACTCCTACATAGACACATTTTATTTTTTCCCGTGAATGTTTGGTTGTCTTGCATTACATGACTTTTACAAACACTGAATTTGCTAAGCCACTCAAAATTGCATTCAGGGCTTTTGCATTGGCCTCATATCGATCTAGTTCATATTTTTCTATAGGTAGATCATCTGGTACTTTCTACTCTTTTTCAACATGTTAGGATTTATAATCCTGCCTTGTCTAGATATAGTCTATTACATCATTTTCCTAACTTATGATTCATTTTCTATAGTTTGGTGCCACTAGTTCCATTGGTTCCACCATTGTTCCCCATTGGTGCCGATGGTTCCAATCCCTACACTTTAGGAGCCACTCTGAGTGCCACCACCAACCTCCTTCAGTTGGTTGTAGTTGGTAGGTAGTTCTGCTAAGTTATGCTTCAGTTACATTCAGTTATATGTGGTCTAGTTTGTGTTAGTTTTTCATCATATAAGCTAGCATTATGATCTTAGGATCTTTTCACTAAGAGAATAACAAGCACAGCAATAAAACATAAGCACATCACAAGAGACAAGAGACACAAAGAGTTTTCCTCGGGGAAACCATAAAGGAGAAAACCCCGCAACTTCCTCAAAGATAGAATCAGCACCAAAAGAGTAAAAGCCCCAAAACAGTAAGATGATCTCCTGACAGCAGCAGTCTCTCTCTCTCACACTGAGAGAGCTTCTCCTCTCACTTATGCGCCCCCATGAGCAAGTGTGAGTGTTGCAAGTGATAAATAGAGAGGCTCTCACTCTCTATTTATATTCTTTCATTCACTTGAAGTGCACTCCAACATGTCGTCCTCACTTAACAATTACTTACTAGAGCCGACATCTCTAGGAGTGTCTAATAACCCTAGTGCCCCACCACTTGTGGGGACTTTTCCTCCTCCAACCAATAGGAGGGTAACACAATGGTGGGGACTATTGCCCTGACTTAAAATGACTCACCTAGGGTCGACTTCACTAGGATAGTCTAATAACCCAAGGGCCCCACAACTGTGGGGACTTTAACCCTTTACCAATAGGAGGGTTACCCACAATGACTTGACATGACTTTCTCATTATAGAAACTTCCTGATCGGAACATCAGGGCATGACATGACTCAAATACATCCTGGAATAAACATCGGGTTACAATAGATAAGAAATACAAGTGAATACATTCCGAAGTTACAATTACATCAACAGTTCGGTTAGTTCCAGTATTGCATGGCTTCATGGGATTAGGCACCATTTATCACCTACCTCATCAATTTAACTGGTTTAAGTGATTGAGAGACTAAATTAGATATCTGAAGTTAGACTAGTGAGCTCTAATAGTGATTTAGACATTTCTAGTTAGCTAGTCAGTCATTCTTAGGTTGGTAGATTCAAATCTTATCCACATGATTTGAATTCTCCTTTATGTAACATCATTGTCTACTGCTGGAATTAATGAAGATTATTGTTGTAATTTACTGAGAATTTCTTATTTGTTTCCTGTGAAATTTTTCTTGTTCAGTGTATAATTTTCATTCTATTCAACTGGCAAATTAAAATTTAGATTGCACTCATTGCATTTATATCAATGGTTCAATAATTCAAACATGGTATAAGATCCTTTTTAAGGATAGCATCAATTCTGTCCAATCTCCATTGTACACCAGAAGCAGTTGGGTTTCCACATAAATCCTGGAAAGTGTGCATTGCTAACTCTGGATTCATCTAGAGAAGTCTCTACATGTGTGACAGACCCAGAGAAAGTGTACATGTCGATATGGAAGTCTTGATTCTAACATAATTGTGAATTGATTGTGTTTTTGCAGTGCTACTTACAAGTACTACGTAGCTTGATTGAAATATTGATTGTTCGGAAGGAAATTTGATGAATTCTACAACTCTTGTACCCCAGATCCTTACACCTTTCAACTATGTTGATTGGAGGGTAGATATGCAGGTCTCCTTGTGCAATCTTGGCATGGTTTGGATGTCTATGGGAAGAGAGACAGAACCTCATCATCCTACTGAAAAAAATAATTTCTTGAATCAGTTGGATGAAGCACTTGGATTCCTTTGCACTCACATCTCCTAGGATCCCTCTTCATATTGAGGGATTGAATAATCCTAAATAATATTGGTATAATCTTGAATACTTGTTTGGAAATCAAGATGATATTAGAGGGAACATATTGGAGAATGAGCTAATTGCATTGCAGCCTAGCAGTTTCAAAACTATACAACATTTTTTAACAAAAATCAAGTCTCTAGCATTACAGTGTAAGCAATGCATAATAGAGAGGAAGGATGAGAAGCTTTTTCTATATATGCTTAGCAAACTTGCTTCTGAGTACTTTTTTTTCGTCTCTACCTTCCATTCTGGAAGAGATTTCATCCCCAATTGGAATATGCCTTCACTAGATGGCTTTGTCGAGTATTTAATACAGGAGCAGGATAAGCTGGTTCAAATGGGAGTCCTCCAAACTTCCAAGGATCAAGATCTTCTAATTTTAGACTCAACCAATGCACAAGCTAAAGGAGAGAACAAGGGGAAGGATCCCAAAGCCTCTGATTCGAAGCCAAAAGAGATTCGGATGTATTCCGAACGAGCCTCGGGATCCAAGAAAAAGAAAAGTTTTGAAAAGGCTAAGTGTCCTTATTGTATGAGGGGATTTCATCCTAAAAGACAATGCATGAAGAATAAAATAGACCAAATTTCATCCCTCCTTAAACAGAACTACATTTCCCTTCCACAAGGAGAAAATAAGTTTGATGTTGGACCACTAACAGAAGATCATGCGAGATGCTATGCCTTGAAGGCAGGCCTTACTTAGCCGAAATCTTACTTTATTGATTTTGGAGCATCCAACCACATGGTTTCCTCTAAGGAATCCTTCTCCTCTCTCACTCTATCAGGAGCACCTAGCATTCACATGGGAGATGACTCCCAAATCCCAGCTATCGGGAGAGGTTTAGTTAAAATCCAACATGGTGAGTTCAAGAATGTTCTCTATGTGCTCTCTCTTGCAACAAATTTGTTGTCTGTTTATTAGATGACCCATAAATGCTCTCCCAAGAGAGTTACATTCGACTATGACTCATTTGAAATCATAGAAAAGGATACTCGAAAGCTCATAACGAAAGGGATTGCTAATCATGCCTCAAAGGCATATGAGTTCTCTCATTTTTTTCATGTTTCACCTCCTACAGCTCTATTGACTCATGCTAACAACACTAGCAAGATATGACATGAGATATTTGGGAATATCAATTTCAAATATCTCCAGTAACTCCACAATGAAAAAATGGTTGAAGGCTTTCCTCACATCCAAACATTAGATGGAGTATGTCCTGGTTGCTTCATAGGTAAGCATCCAGAGAAGAGGTATGAAGTTGGGAAGGCACATAGAGATGCCTCTACACTCAAATTTGATATACAGTGATGTTTCAGGACCAATTCCTACAACGTCAATTAATGGTTCCAGGTATTTCCTTACTTTTATTGATTATTGTTCTAGGCTCTGCTGGGTATATTTCATGAAAGAGAAATCATAAGTATTCGGAATTTTTAAATTTTTTAAATATTTGATTGAGAATAGTTTCAAGAAAAATATCAATTCCATAAGAACAGATAATGGAGGTGAATAGATTAAAAGATATTTTCAGCATTATTGTGAATCGGAAGGGATTCAAATGGAACACTTGGTTCCATACACACCACAACATAATGGTGTTGCTGAGAGGAAAAATAGATCATTGAAGGATTTGGAAACCTTCCTTCTCCAAGCCAAGAATATATATCCTACTCTTTGGGAAGATGTTGTAAATTGTGCTTCATACATACATAATAGAGTGCCTCATAAATCGATGGTTGGGGCCACTCCATTCGAAGTACTGCATGGGATTAAGCCTAATGTCTCTCACTTGAGAGTTTTTGGTTCCAAATCTTGGGCCAGAATACCCACTGATAAGAGAAAGGCCTTCCAAGCCGAGAGTAGTGAATCCATACTGTTGGGATATGCAAAGGATGCAAAAGCATACAAGTTGATGGAATTTGCAACTAGGAAATGCTTCATTGAGCATAGTGTTCAGTTTGAAGAAGATCAGTTGTTTGATATACCACCATCCAAAGCACAAGAAGGTATAACCACTCTTCCACTACCTTTTGATGATAATGATTTGTCACATGTTTCAGATTCAGATGAAGAGGAACAAGATCATCATGATCTTGGTATTGAGGCTGAACCTCATGATATTCTAAATTCATATCCAACTCCCCTTCCAAATCAGTGGGCTAAACCTAAATGGGCCCAAAATCTCATTGTTGTAGTTGGGGATGGTGCTGAGAATCCATAAGACAGAAGGAGAACAAGGTCCAAGTATCAGAATGAGCATGTTGCTCTCTCTCTCTCTCTCATAGATTCTCTCCCTACAAAGTGGTGCAATAAGGTTCCAGGAAAGTGCTACTTAATGATAGCGAATGATCAACCATTTATCTCACAGAAGAATAAATTTTATCATTCCTTCCCTCCTCCAGCAAGAAGAAATGCATACTACATCCATCATATCAGAAGGACATTAAGAGGTTCACATGCACAACTTCAGGATGTTGTTGCATAGAAGAACCATATTGATGCATAGTGCTGCAAATTGCAACCAAGTTTTTGCAAGTTATTTCCTAAAGAGGAATTTTTGTCCTAAGAATAGCTTGTATTTCATGCTCCCTCTTATTTTGAGGCGGGGGGTTCCTATGAGGTTTTCCCCTATTTCCTCAATTTATTAAGAAGATTTGAATTATTTTAGATTGTAATGGGTGACTTTTGGCCTTGTTTCTAAGGCCTGCAGTTGTCCGAGTTAGGATTAATGGAAGTTGTTAGGATTTGTAATCCTCCCTTATCCAAATATAGTCTATTAAATAATTTTCATAACTTAGGGGTCATTTGATAGAGTTTGGTGCCACTATTGCAATTGGTGTTGAATTTATAGTTGTCATTGATATCAAAGGTGTTCACAAATGACAAAGGAATAACCAGCGTATATGATGGCTGAACCTACTCAGTAAAAGACTAAGGTAGTCATGAAATGCCATGGCATAGTTGGGAATGTGGCATGACACAGATGATGACATGGAATAAAAAGGTCAAGTGAATAAGGATCAGTTTTGAAAGATCAATATCGAATAGTGGGCATTGATCCTGCACAAGATCCAACGGTTAGGAAACATCCCGCAAGCCGCATGTGGAAGGAAAGTTGCAGGGAGAAAAATTAGGAAATTTGGTTGAGAATCCCACATCCCACATCCCAAAATATGGAGATCAAATGGTTGAGAACAATCCCACCAAAAATAGATCAATGGTGCGGAAAGACCGTTGCATAAAAAATATTACGAAAAGGAATTTGCAAAATTCCATAAATCGAAAAAAACGATTCCGCATCCTGCATCCCGTAATCCGCAAGATCAACGGTCAGGAATGACTCCGCAAAATATCGACGGCGTAGAAGGAATATTGCAGAAAAGAGATTGCAGAAAGAATCTTGTGGAAAGTCAAAATCCTGCATCCCGCAATCTGGAGAGATTGGAAAGCTGACGTTAGTTCCTCTAAATCAAGATTGGCGATGTGGAATTGATGCTGTGAAAAGATGATTGCGAAAATAATTTTGTGGAAAGGATAAAAATGATCATTGACATCCCGCATCCCACAAACTAGAGATCGACGGTCAGGAAAAGCATCCTACGAATATCAACGGTCAGAAATCGTGTGAGGTAATTTTGATATGGAAAGGGGATTTCAAGGAGGAAATATGTAGAACATATCTAAGGTCCATATCGTGCTTAATAGTAGGATCAATGGCTCCAATTAAAACTAGTAAATATCATTGCAGAAAGAGTTCTGCATTGTGGAAATATTAGAGAACGATAAACAGGACTGCGAAATTGTGATCTGAGGCTGAAGGAATAATGAAACGTCAAAATTTGTTGAAGGAATGTGATGAATTGAAGAGTTAAGTGTTTCTTTGGGTATGTTTGTAAACAAACAATCATGACCTAAATCGAAAAGACGCAGCAATGAAGAGTTGCATTGAAACAATGAAGGTACTAGGTATTTAAATGAATTTTTGGTGTTCTAAATGAGGTGTATTTGTTAATAAGTTTAATAGAGTCCATAGTGAATAGCTTACTCCAAAGTCTGAATAAAATCAGATTAGGGTGGCAGGGCAGTGCTAGGGCAGACCACAGGTATGCAAGGGGGTCATAGCCTCCTTCCAATCGTATCTAGAGAACAGGGTGTCGTAGCATCCTTATCTGTTAAAAATAGTCATAAAACCATAAGGGGTGTTGTATCATTCCAGTCTGTAGCTGCAGACAAAACCTAGGGTGTATCTTACATCCCTTATATTGTAGCATATAAAACAGTTTTGTAAATTCATCTTATTAATGAGTATGAGTTGGTGGTTTGCTCTTTGAGGTTTCCATGATAAAATATTTGTCATTATTGTTGATTATTTTGTGTTTTAGTTTTAAAAAGGTAAATAGTGATTCACCCCCCCTCTCCCCTCTCAGTATTGTGGGATAAACTAAAAATTGGTATCAAAGCAAGTTCCTTCACAAAAAAAACTTAACCACTAGAAGTAAGATCCCATTCAAAGAACACAATGGATCAACAAGAAGGATTGTCCACTAACAAAACTCCACTCTTTACCACTGAGAATTATGCATACTGGAGTGTTAGAATGAGATGTCATATGATGTACCTGGGGTGGAAGGTTTGGGAAGCAACTGAAACAGATCATAACATAGGAAATAAGTACCCTGCAGACACAATAGAACTAGGTCAATATGAAGGCAACGCCAAATCCTTAAATGCAATATTAAGTGGCTTAACACAATCAGTATTTACTAAAGTTATGTAATGCACATCTTTCAAACAAGCTTGGGATAAATTAAAACTAATCTATGAAGGAGAATCTAAAGTCAAAGAATCCAAACTTCAAACGTATAGAAGTCAATTTGAAAGCCTTAACATGGAAGAAGAAGAGAATATTGGTGAATATCTTCTTCGTGTTGATGAAGTTATTAATGCGATCAGAGGGCTTGGAGGAAAACTAAAAGAAAAGTTAGTGGTAAGTAAAGTACTACGAACTTTACCAATGAGGTATAACCCAAAAGTATCCACCTTAGAATAATGAGATGATCTTAAAAAGATGAAAATGGATGAGCTACATGGAATTCTCACTACATACGAAATGAGAACAGGACAAAATGGATCTTCAAGAAAGGAAGCATCTTTTACGTCCACCTTAAAAAATCAATCAGAAAATTCAAATGATGACAAAGCTCTTTTCATTGGTAAACTTGAGAAAGGGACAGGAAAGTACAAGGGAAAATTACCTTTAAAGTGTTTTAATTATGGAAGGATTGGACATTTTTCCTCCAAATGCACCTACACTAAGCAAGATGAGAATGAAGAAAAAGAAACTTCAAAATTCAGAAGAGGTAAACCAGGAAGCAAGAAAAAACCCTATGGGAACAAGAAAATTGTTGACACCATGTAAGACAGTGAAGATTTAGATGAAAGTGAAGCTGAAAAACCTGAAGTCTTATTTATGGGTCTAGACACTCAAAAATCAAATAGTGACTCAGATGTAGAGGGAGAAGTGGACCTAAGAGCTGAACTTGTCAGTGCTCTTAAAGAACTTGACAAAAGAAGAAAGAATAACAAATATTTGAATATTATCATCAAACAGTTGGAAGCCCAAATTCTAGAATCCAAAAAAGTTGAAAAGGATCTAAACCTTTAGCTGAAACAAAGGATACAAGAGTCTAAAAAACTTGAAGAGGATATCACACAATTCAAGATAAAGCTTGATGAAGGATCCATCAAATCAAAGTTTGAGAACATCTCAAGGATTCTAGATGACATTTTGAGTAGCCAAAAACCATCAAATGATAAGTCTGGTTTGGAGTTTGTTAAAGAAAAGAAGCCAGAAAAATTTCCTGTCACCAAGAAAAAAGGAGGTAAGAAAAGTTATGTTGAAATACTGAAAACTCTAGCGAAAAGAGAAGTAAACGAGAAAGTTGGCTTAATTTATCAAGATAAAAGTAGAAATAATGTACCACCCAAAAGACCAAATGGATATCTACATATATTTTTAGGTTACTTCTATTCTTGTAATAATTTTGGTCATAAAGCATTAAATTGCATAACTAAAAGAAAGGAATCTGAATACAAGAAAATGCCATCAAGCATTAAGACAAAGGGAAATAAGAATATTTTTTCACTACTCCAACAATATGACATAGAATTATATAATTGTAATAACTATGGGCATATGGCAAGGGATTGTAAACTAAAAACTCCTACAAGGAATAATATTGCAACTAAATCTCAGAGTACCAAACAAAAGAAATATTGGAGAGAAAAGGAAGAAAATGAGAGTTCCATGATTGCTCTATGTGCAATCGAAATCCAAAACCTATGGCACTTAGATAGTGGTTTCTCAAAACATATGACTGACGATTCAAGCAAATTCATTACACTAAAGGATAATAAAGGAAAAGCCACTTTTGGAGATAGTCTGTCTTCTAAAATAATTGGCAAAGGAATAGTTGTTGTCAACAGCAAGATCAAAGCAAAAAATGTCTTGCAAGTTGAAAACCTCAAGCCTAATCTTCTCAGTGTAAGTCAAACATGCGATCAAGGTTACATTTCCATCTTTGACTTAGAAAAATGTGAAATAAAAAATAAGAAATCAGGGAATATAGTTGGCATTACCATGAGAAATGCAAACGATGTATACATCTTGGAAAATGAAAACCAAAGCTATTTAAGCATGATAGATGAAAGTTGGTTGTGACACAGAAGGTTGGGACACCTAATTTTTGACAACCTAGCCAAAATAAGTGCAAAAGAAGTTGTAAGAGATCTGCCAAAAATTGTAGCTCCTCTAAACATAGTATGTAAACATTCTCAACATGGGAAGCAAACCAGAGCCAGTTTTAAGACTAAGGAACATATGATCTCACATCCTCTGGAAATAGTACACACAGATATGTGTGGACCAACCATAACTAAAATTTTGCAAGGATATCACTATTTCATGTTGCTCATTGATGATTACACAGGATGACCTGGGTGGCCTTTCTCAAAGAAAAATCGAAAGCCTTCGAAAAATTTAATATCTTCAAAGCAATGGCTGATAATGAGTCTGGTATGAAAATCAAGTGTCTTAGATCAGATAATGGGGGAGAATTTACTTCCAATGAATTCTATGAAGATCATGGAATTAAGAGACAGTTTTCAACTGCAAAACTCCACAACATAATGGGGTTGTTGAAAGAAAAAATAGAACAGTCCAAGAAGCTTCCAAAACAATGCTTAATAAAGAAAAATTATCAAATTATTTTTGGAGAGAAGATGTATACACAACTTTATACACACTTAACATATCACAACTCAGAGTTAAGAAGGATAAGACTCCCTACGAATTATGGTATGGAAGACCAGCATCAGTCGGATATTTTAAATTATTTGGCAGTAAATGTTACATCAAAATAAATGAGGATGACCATGGAAAGTTTGACTCTAGGACTGATGAAGGAATATTTTTGGGATATTCATCCACCAAAAAGGCATATAGATGCTTCAATGAAAAGCTACATAAAATTGAAGAGAGTGCTAATGTAAAAGTAGATGATGTAAAACCAAGGAAAGAAGAAGATCCTAAAGATATTAATAAAATTGATAACAAGATAGGAGAACTGCAGAGAGACAAGAGTACTCATAACGAAGAAGAATTCAAAGAGGAGGAAGATACACAAGAATATGAAGAAGACTTACGAAGACCTGACACTAAAAATCCATCCAGAAGGACACAAAAGGATCATCCAGAATCACATATCATGGGTGATAAAAATGTTGGATTCAAAACAAGAAGACAACTAACGGGTGTCCAACAAGCCCTACTATCCATAGTAGAACCAAAGAACGTCACAGAAGCTAGAAAAAGTGATGAATGGGTCAAAGCCATGAATAAAGAACTAGATCATATTGAAAAAAATGAGACCTATGAACTTGTCCCAAGACCTAAAGATAAGAACATTGTAGGAACCAAATGGATTTTTAAAAACAAATTCAATCAAGACGGTCAAGTAATAAGGAACAAAGAAAGATTGGTGTGTAAGGGTTATGCCCAAGAAGAAGGTATTTCTTTTGAAGAAATTTATGCTCGTGTAGCTCAACTTGAAGCAATCGGAATATTTTTAGCACTGTCATGCCTTAAAAACTTCAAGGTATATCACATAAATGTCAAGTATGCATTTCTAAATGGAAATTTAAAAGAAAAAGTATATGTTGAACAGCCTGAAGGGTTTCTTCTATCAGAGAACAATGACTATGTTTGCAAACTCAAGAAGGCTCTCTATGGTCTTAAACAAGCTCCAAGAGCATGGTTTTCAATACTAGATAGCTACTTAAAATAGTAAGTTTTTAAAAGAGGAGCCACTGAAAGTAATATTTATCTAAAAATTAAAGATAAAAACATGATCATTGTCATTGTCTATGTGGATGATATCATATTTGGAAGCAATATTCAAATCCTATGTGTAGATTTTGCCTTTGAAATGAAGAAAGAATTCAAAATGTCAATGTTGGGTGAATTAACTTTCTTTCTAAGATTGCAAGTTCATCAAACAAATGAAGGAATTTCCATCTCTCAGACTAAGTACATCAAGGATATGTTGAAGAAGTTTAAAATGAAAGATTCCAAACCTGTTGGTACTCCGATGGTCACCGGTTGCAAGTTAAGGATGATGAATCACTAGTAGTAGATAATACCATGTTTAGATATATGATCGGCAGTCTGCTATATGTAACATCCACAAGACCAGATGTCATGCAAGCAGTAGGATTGGTAGCTAGATTCCACTCAGCTCCCAAGGAAACACATGTAACCGTAGTAAAAATGATTTTCAAATACCTAAAAGGCACTATGGAGTATGGTCTATGGTATCTGAAAGGACAAGACTTCAAAATCGTTTACTGATGCATATTGGGAAGGAAGTGTTGACGATTGGAAAAGTACTAGTGGAGCAACATTTTTTTCTAGGAAATTGTCTAGTATCATGGTCAAGTAAAAATCAATCCTCTATTTCACTTTCTATAGAAGAAGCAGATTATATTGTTGCCGCCTCATGTTGCACTCAGGTTATTTGGATGAGAAAAACTCTAGAATATTTACTTGTAAAATATGAACATCCAATAGTGATCAACTGTGATAACACTAGTGCTATAAATATGTCTAAAAATCCTATCATGCATTCCAATACAAAACATATACCAATCAAGTATCACTATCTAAGAGAACAGGTTTCTCAAAAAACTGTCCAATTAGAATACATTGACACTAAAGAACAGATTGCTGACATTTTTACCAAACCACTACCTAAAGAAGCTTTTGAGCGTCTTAGACAAACAATGGGAGTAATTCCATTACAAAAAAACTAAGAGGAAAGAGTTCAGTCTCAGGGGAAGAAATGTTTATAGGGGGAGTTGTCAAATAGAAAGGTTCCTTTGTCATTGTTTTCAAAGGGGGAGAATGTTCAGAGTTTCAGAGGTTGCCATCAATGCCAAAAGGGAATATTGTTGAGTATATGGTTGTCATTGATGTCAAAGGTGTTCACAAATGACAAAGGAATAACCAATGTATATGATGGCTGAACCTACTCAGTAAAATACTAAGGTAGTCATGACATGGCATGGCATAGCTAAGCATGTGGCATGATACATATGATGAGATGGAATAAAAAGATCAAGTGAATGAGGATTAGTTTTGAAGGATCAAGATCAAACGATGGCCATTGATCCTACATAATATCCAATGGTTAGGAAACATCCCAGAAGCTGCAAGCAGAAGGAAATTTGTGGGGAGACAACTTAGGAAAGTTGGTCTAGCATCCCTCATCCCAAAATCTGGAGATCGGACGGCTGAGATCACTCCCACCAAAAATAGATCAACTATGCGAAAAGATCATTGCAGAAAAGAATATTGCAGAAAGGAAATTGCGGAAGTCCATAAATCAGAAAAAGCAATTCCACATCCTGAAATCTGCAAGATCAACGGTCAGGAATGACTCTGCAAAATATCGACGGTGCAGAAGGAATATTGCAGAAAAGAGATTGCGAAAATAAGTTTCCGAAAATTCAAAATCCTACATCTCGCATCCCACAATCTGGAGAGATTGGACGGCTGACATTAGTTCCACTAAATCAAGATCGACGGTGCGAAAATGATGCTACGAAAAGACTATTGTGGAAATAATTTTGGCAAAAGTATAAAACAGATCATTGACATCCTGCATCTCACAAACTGGAGATCGATGGTCAGGAAAAACGTCCTACGATGATCAACGATGAGAAATCACTGTGAGGTAATTTTGATATGGAAAGGGGATTTCAAGGAGGAAATCTATAGAATAGATCTATGGTCCAGTTTGTGCTTCAGTAGGATCAATGGCTCTAATTAAAACTGGTAAATATCACTGAATAAAGAGTTTTGCATTGCGGAAATATTAAAGAACGATAAGCAGGACTGCAAAATTGTGATCTGAGGCTGAGGGAGGAATGAAACATCAACATTTGGTGAAGGAATGTGATCAATTGAAGAGTTAAGTATTATTGGGTGTGTTTGTAAACAAACAAACACGACCCAAATTGAAAAGACACAGCAATGAAGAGTTTAGTTGAAACGATGAATGTATTAGCTATTTAAATGAATTTTTGTGTTCTAAATTAGGTGTCTCTATTAATAAGTTTAATAAATTTCATAGTGAATAGCTTATGGCTATTCCATAGTCTAAATAAAATCAGATTAGGGTGGCAGGGCGGTGCTAGGGAAGACCACAGGTCTGCAAAGGGGTCGTAGCTTCCTTCCACTCGTAGCTGGAGAACAAGGTGTCGTAGCATCCTTGTTTGTTAAAAATAGTCAAAAAACCATAAGGGGTGTTGTAGCATTCTAGTCTATAGCTGCACACAAAAACTAGGGTGTATCTTACATCCCTTCTGTTGTAGCAGATAAAAAAAAATTGTAAATTCATCTTATTAATGAGTATGAGTTGGTGGTTTTCTCTTTGAGGTTTCCACGATAAAATATGTGTCCTAATTGTTGATTTTTTGTGTTTAGTTTTAAAAGTTTCAATACTAATTCACCCCCCCCCCCCTCTTAGTATTGTAGGATAAACCAATAATTGCCACCACTAGTAGGCCCCATTGGTTTCACAAATGTGCCATTTGGTGCCACCAGTGCCAATACCTACACTTTAGGAGACACTCCGAGTTCCAACACCAACCTCCTTTAGTTGGTTGTAGTTGGTAGGTATTTATGTTAAGTTATGCTTCAATGACATTCAATTAGTTGTCCTCCAGTAATTAGCATCAGTCTTGAATGGCTGCATGGGAGTAGGCACCATTTCTCACCTACCTCATCAGTTTAACTTGTTTAACTAATTGAGAGACCAAAATATACATATAGAGTTAGCCCAATGAGCTCCAATAGTGATTAAGACACTTCTAGTTAGCCATTCAATCACTCTTGAGTCAGTAAATTTGAATCTTATCCACATGATTCAAATTCTCCTTTATGTAACATCATTATATACTGCTTGAATTAATGAAGATTATTGTTGTAAATTACAGAGCATTTCTTATTCATTTCCTGTGAAGACATTCTTATTCAGTGTACAATTTTCATTCCATTCAACTGCAAAATTAAACCTTTCAATTTCACTCATTTCTTGTAGATCAATGGTTCAATAATTCAAACACAATAGACCTCCAGACTTTGTATCCAAGAGACATTATATGCACTTCATTCTTACACTCCAATATGCATAATTATCTCCGGGAAATAATGGAGGTATGTTGGTGGATAACCCTTCTTATTGATCCATAGTGGTTTTTTAAATAGGATCTTCCTTCCAGTGATTAAACTGTAGTGAAGGATTCGTATCTAATACGAATTGTTTGACTATTGGACAATACTAAGAGGGGGGGTGAATCAGTATTGATAAGGTTTAACAATAAAACTCATTTTTAACTTATTCATTAACACACAGAAATAACAAGATACAAAGAACACGACTTTTATCATGGAATCCCAATTGGGAAAACCACCAACACTTTCTATTACTGTAAAATTATATTTTACAAATGGTTTATGCCTGCTTCTACAGACAAGGATGCTACTACACCCTATTTACCAACAAATATTGTAAGGAGGCTATGACCCCTTAATTTTATCAACTTCTACTGAAAGGATGCTATGACACTCTATTTACCAGCTACCACTAGAAGGAGCCTTACAACCCCCTTGCAGGCATGTAGCCTTCCCTAGAACCACCCTACCACCCTAATATGATTATTTGAACTTAGACTTCTATGCACCTATGAATATTTCAATGTACTGCACAAAGGCACTTATTTGATAATTTAAATCATTGTTTATATGCCCTCAAATGTATCTCTTCATCTAATAGTCATGTATCTTCATCATGATTTTTTACAAACAAAAACTAATTCAAATTTAATTCTCTGTTTATTATTTTTATCAGCCACGACCTTCTGCAATTGCTTTTCTGTAACAACCTTTCCAAAATTGACCTTCCGCAATTTCCATTCCGCAATGATCCTTTCCGCAATTAACCTTCCTGCGTTTATATTTTCAAAATGATCTTTCTGCAATTATCCTTTCACAATTGCAAGTTGCAGATTGCAAATTTGATTTTTGACTTTTCTCAAAACTGCTTCCGCAATTACCTTTCCAAGACACTTCTTCCGCAATTGTGGATTGCAAGTCTACTTCTTAACTTTTCTCGAAAGTGACTTCCACAATAGTCTTTCTACAATTTTAACAAGATTGCACAATGGCATTACGAAAACTATTATAGGCTAATGATATTTCTCTCTCTTATGATATGGTTGTCCAAATCGTCACTCCATAGAAAATTAGCGTTATAATGCTTCTGATTCTGCTTGACATCAATGACAATTTAATCAACAGTCAGGTGTCTTATGTTATTCCTTTGTCATTACTGAACTCCTTTGACATCAATGACAACCATAATCAACAGTGGTGGCATCTCCCTCTATTACGTGAGCTCCTCATATGCGGTCATTGTACCTCCCATGCTTTGTATTTCATGGTCCGTGCAGAAGATAGGACCGTTATGGGGGTCATCTTTGCAATCCACATCATCAAAGTACATAATGACCTCCTCAAACTTGTGAACTGTAGGATAGTGTTCCTACAATGAGATTTCTCATCAATGTGATTTGGTTCAGATAGGATCACACTTGTGATCATTATGAAGAAATTNATATATATATAATATATATATGAATTATTTTTTTCAAGTGTAAAAAAACATCATAACAATATATTATTCTTATTAATCATGATGTTGATTTGATTATCTTTCTATGTATTAAAGATCTATAGTTTTTCTTTCATTTTATAAATTTTCATTTAAAATGATCATGCACATCCCTTTTCATGTTTTCAAATGTTATGAAATGTTTGAGATATTTTTTATTGAGAAACATTTATTATAACTAATTGATTAATGAAGGGGAAGACACATGTCACATTTCCAACTATTTCTTTATCACATTAACATTTAAGTGGTCAAAATCAATTTTTATATTGAAGAGTACATTCATATAAATTGGATTATATATATATATATATATATATCATATTAATTATATATACTTGATTACAAATTTATATTAATTCAGTTAGTTAATTATTGGTGTTTCATTACTTTGTTAATGTTATTATTTGTAAAGGATTGTTTTATTTCTTTTTAATATTATTATTTGTAATTTTTTATTTAATAACATTAATATATTTTTGTGTTGAATAATAATTTCAAAACTATTCAAGATTTAAGATATAAAATATTCATGTTTGAGTTTGTCAATGAATATAATTTCTAAAATAATATAGATTCATATTAGTTATATAAATTAGATTAATATGGGATTATGCTATTATGATTATACATTTATACATATAATAAGTATTTTTGGTCAAATATACAACTATGGCTTTAATTTACAAATAAAAACTACTTACATATTTACAAACCATAAAATAAGGTGAATAAATATTAAGCATACATCTTTGTTAATTGCTTCATCTAAATTCTTATTGTTTCAACAATTCTAAGATGGATTTTAACCTCCTAAAAATAGAGAGATGAAAAAAATGTCTAAACAAATTTTAAGATGGATTTTAACCTCCTAAAAATAGAGAGATGAAAAAAAGCAATCCAACTTAATTAATATAACATATATATGAAATCTTTCTACTCAAATATATAACTCTGGATTTAATTTACAAATAAAAACTATGTATGTATTTACAAACAATAAAATAGGGTGAATAAATATTAAACATACATCTTTGCTAACTATTTCATCTAAATTCGTATTGCCTTAACAAATTCTAAGATGGATTTTAACTTCCTAAAAATAGAGAGATGAAAATTTGCAATCCAACTTAATTAATATAACATATATATGAAATATTTTTATTCAAATATACAACTATGGGTTTAATTTACAAATAAAAACTATGTACCTATGTACAAATCATAAAATAAGGTAAATAAATATTAAGCATACATCTAACCACTTCATCTAAATTCTTATTGTCTCAACAAATCCTAAGATGGTTATTATCTCAACAAATTTTAAGATGGATTTTAACCTCCTAGAAATAGAGAGATGAAAAAGTTCAATCCAACTTAATTAATATAACATGTTTAATTATTTTATTACAAAGGGAAAAAGAGGATTCTCTCTTAAAGCCATTTTTTTCTCCGAAAGAATATTCCATACCTACACCTTCATCCATAAATCCATTTTTTATCTCTTAAAAATGTTTGCAAACATTATAACAATTTTTAAGTGTCATAAATTAATGAAATTATAATTCTTAGCATTATTTATAAAAAAAACATCATAAAATACAAACATTCCAATAATAATATAGAAATTAGAGACCACCTTCACATCGGGAAGAATAGGTTAAGTTGTTTTCATGGTGTATTTATATGTATACACAAAAAAGAATATGAGTAATTTGGACAATGACATATAGTCATTTCATACAATCATAGTTTACTTCATAGACATAAACTATATTTCAGATCATATTGGTTGTTAACCAACTAAAATTGTTTAAAATCTATATCCGACAATCAACTTTCCATTTCCACCATCATAACATGAAAAATAAACAATATAATTATACAATGAAAGATAATAGTAAAGAAATGACATCTCAATATATAAATGATTAAATAAAACATGTACATATCACTCTTCATTCTCATCGCCCTTGTTATCTTCCTCAGTTGGGATGGGAGCACTCTTGTTCTCAAAAACATGTTTAGATCTAGGGTTATGTCTTAATATGAACCAACAATATCTATCCAACACATCTGGGTAAAATAACACTCAATTGAAGTGTTTTGCGAAAACATAAGGCTCCTTACTTTCATCTTACATATTTCTAGAGTTGATACATATCAACCCCCTATCACGATCTTCCTTTACATTATTCCTATCAAATGTGTCCCACCACCTACACCTAAAAGTAACACATTGAAAAGATGAGAAGTCCACTTGAATTATCTCTTGTATAATTATAGATATAACTATCGGGAAAAAATATATAACTAATTAATTCGCCTTCAATTTAATTATTGACCAAGGTAAGTAAACTTTGAGTTTCTACACTATATGTTCAAAATAACATAATCTAAGGCTAAATTCATATGATAATTTCAAAAAGCTATGAGATTATTCTAATTTGATCTGATTTAATGAGAATCGACTTTTGTCAATGCCAAAAGAAGAGTCACAAAATGATTCACTGATTCACTTATGCAAGAAGAGATGTTAAAATATAATTATTCATTTATCAAGCTAAATTCTAACCTATTTAAATCAATTCATATGTCAAAAAGAGGTCCTCTATTCACATACCAATTTCAAGAAAATAATTCGTCAAAAGACAATCAATACTTAATATACTTCAAGTTACCTCAAATCTCAGATGATAGATAACATAACTAATTCCAATATTATCTTCCTAATGCATAGAATGTAATGTTGTTCTAGTATTCTAAATCAAAGAAGTCAAACAATTAAACAACCAAAGGATGGTTCAACATAATCTATTCTTATGATAAAACAACTCAATCTTCAGAAATGTCCTAGACAATATGGCAGTCTATCTTGCAATATTAATGGCCAATTGAAGAAACACCTTTTAAATCCAAAGGCTATTGTAACAGGAATGTTAATCCCAATTAATCACTACTTCTTTCAAACTGAAACTAAATGGACTGTCTAATTAATCTTTTAACACAACTATTATACTAATGATAATGATTTCTAAAATAACTCTCCTCTGATAAAAATAGAGTATAGAAAATATCTTCTATGATATATTCAAAATAAAATCAGAGAAAACACTAAATCATCTAAGAGTTATACAAAAATTCCAAATTTTGATCTAGGAATTTCTCAAATCACCAACTGATCTATTCTCTTACGAGACTGATGAAAGGAATTTAACACACACACTATTACTAAATCCCAAAAAATGTTACTCTATATACTATGGTCGGAGATGCATCTAACTGAATCAACAACATGATATACCACAAAAAACATAGATATGAAAATGATCCGATGACTATCCAACTAAATCTATAACATAATCTACTTAAACAACGAAGGAAAACTAAGATCTAGAAATGCCCTTATGAGTTACTATAATATATTACTGGAATCAAAAGACTAGTGCCATAACAGGAAATATATACAGAAAGGTTAAGTCTATTGTGAACCAATCTATGCATAAGAAGTGAATCAAATGAAAATGTGAATAGGTTACCCTGTTCTAAAAACCATACATAAGCAAAGAGGTCGTTAAGGCTACACCTATACATTCACATCTATGAATTTGCAGATTTAATGCTGAAGTAGAATGCATTAATAGGAAATAGTATTTAAACACAATATGGAAAAAAATTGTACAATAATATACGAAAATAAACTTACTAACCGAATGCAGAAACACACACAATGGTTGAAGGTGGGACCCCCTTTAAACATTGTCAAACTAGGGTTTAAAACTTAAAATGAGTGCATAATTTGATTAACAGCTTGGAACATACTTCACAGTATCTCCATCATGTCTCTGTTGAGTCTGATAGCATGTATTTATAGGTTACATTATGGGTCAACCACTAAAAGGGTTGACCCTTAAAAATGGTTATGGAAGCCCTAAAAATAAACAGTCGGCAATAGAGGCCCTACATTAAAACAAACATGCACTAAAATCATCATGATTCTCCCACATTTTGTGCCACAAATATCCAGACTGTCGATAGCTAGGGTCGCATATCTTTGATGGATCTGAGAAACAATTGTTAGATAACAGTCTTCACAGATACCACATAGTAGACCATAAATTCACTTTAACTTGAACCTTACCATTCTTTGAACACTTGTCATTTTGTTTTACCGGTGCTATATTAGGTGTCGGATTAGGTTCCATATCATGTGTAGGATTAGGCATCGGATCAAATGCAATATTACAATGAGAGATCTTCATAATAAACAAAGATTCTATATACCAAACAATTATTCGTTAGGTGTGACCTTTGAAATTATGTTTAAAAATTAATGAAACAGGTGAAATGATAGTAAAAATACCTTATCAAAGGCTTCATGAAGTATTCTTCAAAAATTATATAAATGAAGACTAAATGGACGATAAACATAGAGAAAACTTGATTAAAATGCTCAGTTCCTTATTCTAAATGTAGACAGGATATATACAAAACAAGGAGCCATGATCCACCCCACACCAAATATCTTGCATGTCCCAATGCAAGGAAACAAAACTGGTAGTCAAAAATTGGTGATGTGATTTGAGTCATGCCCCTGAGGGATTGACAAACACTTGCATTTGGGAGAGGTGGGAATTGGCTTTGGTTGAGCTTTCATAATATCTTCAAGTTGTTGTTCCTTCTTCCTCAATTTTATTCTCATTCTCTGGTTAGACCCAATCATATCATCAATCAATTTATGTAAAGAGGCAACTCTAGTTTTCAAAATCCCATTTTCTTTCTTGATATGTTGAGTGATATTAACATACTCCATAATTTACTCTATAAGCTGAACATTCCTATTTTGTAAATAATCATTTGCATATAGATAAGAAGAAATGGTTGAAGGATTAGGTACTGGAGTTGTATGAGTGGGCGCATGTAAAGGATATGAAACAGATTGTATAGGTAATGAGGATTCATTGGAATAATGAAAAGGGGATAGAGGAGCTGAAGAGACGCATTGAGATGCAGTAGACGGAGGTTCTTCTAGTTGAGTTGAAGGAGTGTACAATGAAATTTGAACAGGAGCAGGGTCAGAAGGGGTTTCAACAATGTTCTCATGAGTTTTTTTTGGCAGCCATACTGTGGTTAAATCAATGGGCAGGTCAGTTGTCATTTCCTTTTGAGGTATTTACCCCTTTTTGACCTTTCTTACTAGGGGAGTGAGGGTTTTCCTGTTGGACATCTATCCTCTGATTCTTCTTAGGATCAACTTTCCCTCCCTGTTTTGGACCTTTGGATTTTCTCTTATGTTCGTGACTATCAACATGAGACTCTAGCATTTTCCCTAAATTCTTATCTAAATTCATAGATGGTGATTGAATGGGATGATCAGAGGTAGGCAATGTTTCGACTAAGAAGACAACATGCGTATTAAGGAGAATATGAAGGAATTTCTTCCAACTCTAGTTGTTCTTCCTTAATTCAGCTAAAATCAGAATTTTGATAACACCATGGTGGTGTAGACTATGGGTATGGTTCTTCGTATTCTTCCTAACGTGGGAAGCCATTTTACTCAGAATTTTCCATAAATAAAAAGGAAAATTAATAATATTTCCAAACTTGAAGTGAAAGAACAATAAAAAACGATAGGTCTTAAAAGTGGAGAACCTACCTTCACAAGTAATGATCCTACTAATAACCATCAGTGGGCTAGAAAATTCATCTCGGAGAAAATTCTTCGCAAACCCTTTCTCCCCTTTCACCGTTAAGAATCCTAGTTTGAAGACACAAAGTCGTAGCTCTGTCGTGGTAGCTTGTAATTCTTGGACTAGCGATCACCGGTTCGAGGGAGTCCCGTGGCCTAGGAAACAAACTCTTCTATGACATAACTTTCGAAAGGCTCTAATCATGCTCTATTTCCATCAAACCCAAGGTAAAATTGTAAATAAACCTCATCATTGTGTCCCGAGAGAAGTTAAAAAGGGGTTCCACCTGGCTCTGATGAATAACTCGTGAAACTCCTAAAATTATGGAAGGGTCAAGAGATCCATGAAATAAGTAGGCTCATGGATTTTTATCATGGTGACAGTATAGAGAAGGACCGACAATGAGCAGTTGCAGATGCGTAAGGGATGGAAGCACAAATGAATCGGAAAAGACCCCACCCTTCTTCTTACCTGTCAGGATGTAACCATTATCACTAGAAATGATTCCGAAGAGCATGATCTCAACGAGATGGGAAGATTTGAAAATGATGGGATGAAAAATGGTTTCATCATTATTATTTAAACTCTCCAAAGGATAATCACTGCCCAACTTAAGCACATGTGTTAATACATGAAGTATGCTTTATTTATGATGGATTAATGAAGATAAACTTGTAATTAGGCAAATTGGAGAGAACATAAGTGATTAAGGTTTAATCCAAAGTTCTAAATGAATCAACGTATTATGGAACAAAGGAAAATCGAGTTTATGGGGTTAAGGCACATTGTACATTATCAAAATCTCACCATAAACTCATAAGCTAAACCATAACACATAAAATAATTTAATTTAGGTATTCGATATGTATGAATGAATTTGTACCCAAACTTAAAATTGCACAGTGTTATAGTTAAAAAGGTTTGACAAGGAGTTCGAACTATGTAAAAATTTGGAATGTGTTGAAGTAAGTGAAGAACCTGGTGCTTCAAAAATGTGTCATCAAATCCTTGAGGGAGTTTCCAAATTAATAAAAACATGATAATATACTTTAAATTGGAAGCTGATCCAACTAATTAAGTGCAACGATGTTCTTAAATAATGATTTTAACATACATAAAACATAAGTGAAGGATAAATGATTTGTCATATACTTGATGTTAATGCCATTAAATCAACTTATGTACTTAAGTGTTTGTTGATCAAACCTATAATACCTATACTCTAATAATGAATTGACAACAATCATGGATCATTGTCTAAATCAAATATTTGGACATTGATCATTTCATAATAATATAAAAACATGTGTTAGGCAAATCATATCTACATTCCTAAAATATGAAAATAGGTCTAAAAGAGGAAACAGTCCAACTAACATTAATTTGGAAACCAAGAGAATAATAAATCCAAAGAAATTGAAATATCTAGCTTCATGAAGGATGCAGGTAAATTTGGGTATTGATTGACTACCTCAATTAAATAGATTTTGATTTCATCAGTATTAACTAACCAAAGTTACCTTGGTAATTTTATTTATGCAGTATCTATATTTTCCATCACTCCATCTAGCACTCCTTATGGCACTCCATCTAACACTTCATTCTGCATGTATTCCAGGACTCTAATGTTAAAATGAATAAATATCCTCAAGTTTGTAGAGGTGCATGAAAGAATGTTTCCATTGCTATCAGGGAGATGATGTGGAAAAAAATGTTCTGTAAAAAGAACAGAGAGTCTGTTTTTTTTAAATTCCAACTTCTACGAGTTGGAGAAGGAAGTAAACATTTTTCTTAATCAGATATTATTTCCTTCATCCAACATGTTCCTTTCATAATGATATATGACTTGTAATCATTCCACTGGCCATAAAAAGAAAGATAACAGATAGAATATTACATATTAGAATCAAAATAAAAATAGATTTAAAAGGAACCTAACATTTATTAATCACATCCTTTCATCTAGCTAAAATTTGGACTTACAGATACATATTTACTTCCCTTTATTTATATAGAAATTCATCATGTAATCGTATGTCTTGATTAAATAAAAACAAGAGTTTCACTAAATGAGATCCATACAGTACCAATTAATTTGATCAAGCTTCACACAAGAATGTTTAAGTGATAAAAATAATATTCACAGCAAAGTCCATCAAATTATTAAACATAAGTACACTCTCGAGGTAT
>LPNX010426631.1:342158-435158 GCA_001517045.1 Pseudotsuga menziesii | reverse complement strand
ATGACTATAAATAGACTGGATGGACTCCCGATTTAGACATGACTCCCGATTTAGACATATGACCAAATTTGGACAAGGGAGGATTAATAATCCTAACATAACCCTCCTATATAGTGAGGATCATGGAGTAGAGACTTAAATCATCTTAAGACGATTATCTGATGGCTATTAAATAAGAGTCATTTAATTTTAATTTAACCAAACATATATGTTCAATTATTACAAAAGTACCTTATTCATTCAAACAAGTATAGATAAGGCATTATAATAGATATCAAAGTCAGAACCCATTTCCAGGGAACATGTTCAGGACTCCGATGGGGTAACTATAATCTCCAAGAAGTCTCTTCCCTAGTTAGAATTCCCCATTTCCAATAGGCTTGTTCAGTATCCTGATGGGTTTTCCTAGTCATACCACAGGCCGGTACCCGTTCCCAGCTGTAATACCCCTGAATTAATAATTATGATTAATTCTACTGGAAAAATACTTTATTTAATATTTTATTATTTTTGACAGAAAAGTCAAGAACAAAATTTTTGTAATAAAAACATTTTTTATTTAATAAAATATGTTGAAGGGGGGGAAAAGTGGATATAGTTGTTGAAGAGTATTTGATGACCCATAAGAGGAAAATACATGTGGCAAAAAAAACTGAGTGAAAACTCAAGATGTAGGAGGCATCATCCCTAAAAATCAGTTCACGCCTCCTGGTTGAGTGCTAAAGAGTAGGAGGCTCATAAATTACCAAGTCTTGGGAAAAATATTATATAATAGTATTTACATGAGGAGCAGGAGGTTAGCATTGGACGGGGATTAAAATATGTGAATACAAGAGATGACGCATTGAAGGATTTTTCTCTTGTGGTTCAGGGAACAGGATCGGGGGTTCTGGAGCAAGTAACTAGGTTCATGCTTTATGTTTTTAAATGTTGTAGAATATGTTCTAATCCTAGATATGAAGTAGATTAAAGTAAATTCTAGTTGGTTTTAGTTAGCTTACTGATGTTATACTTGAATACTGCACCTAATGGATTGAAAGCGACTTTTTCTAAATCTGTATAGTGTATTCCTACATTTAACTGTATATTTTCTGTTTTTATCGATTTTCCCTAAATATTTTCTTAGTCTGTATTTACGAATCTGAATAAAGTATGGGTCTCTAATGTTACTAGGAATCAATTAATTTTTATCATATTTATACCATTGTTTGTTTTCATAAAACTTATAAGTATATGCAGATAGAATACTATTCAAATCCTGTACAGATAGAAGTATTTTAGGATATAACTCTTGTTATAGTATAGATCTGCATTACTCAATGCATACGAATGGAATCTACTTAAAAATAGTATCCATCCTATTTCCTACACTAAATAACAATTTTAAGTTATAATCTATTGTTATAATATAGATCTATAGTATTTAGTGGAATCCACTTAAGTAATATTTATATTATTAGAAACTCATAGGTTTCAAGTCAAATTATTTGAATTGAATAAGACCTACACATCTACACATCTAATCATAAGAAAGAAATGACCCTATCTCGGGAAGCCATATATAGGATCAATTAAAACAAAAACCATTACTCAAATTAAATAATCCACTTAACAAGATTTCAAAGATTGGGAATTGAGTCTCTTTAGGATATATACTTAACTAACTTATGATAACTAAATCATGTTAGAACTATGGAAGAGTCGTTCTAAGTTTAAGCGAAAAAAAACATACAAATTAAGAATCCTAGTATATTAACATCCACAGAGCATATGCAGGATAATACAGAAAAACAAAACAAATCCTTAACTGCCTAATATACAAGTTACATCATTACATTCACAGCCTTGAAAGTTTAGTTACAACACCATCATCACTTACTGTAACAGTCGAGTAATTAAAACTTAAATATCTAAAGTCTAGTTAAAATATCATGACCCTAAGGGTCGTATTCATTTAACGCGACAAGCACTAAAATTATAGGGTCGTAATTCCACAACGTGGCAACCCAACTTTATACAAAGGTAGAACCACAATCAAGTATACATAAATGTACAATACACTACAGAGATTGTTAGATCGAGTCCCTTAAAGGTATTTACTTAAACGCATAAATCACACCAAATAAAATCTAAATAGAATCATAGGCATAGCTATCATTTATATTACAGATCACAACATAGTTTATTGTGGTTGTAATCCCATATTTAATGGTTGCCACCATCTTTTTAACCAACTATTTATGATTTATGCAGTCATAGATCATACGGGGATAACAATATAACAAGCTTAAAGAAATTACTTAAGATGGTCATAAGCCTATTCAATAGCTACCATCGAAGCAAAGTTACCAAATATAAGAACATGTATTATATATTCATAAATTATAAGAAAAACGAAGTATAATGCATTTACACAGTCGTAAGACCATCCATAATGGTATTCGAAGGGTTGAACACAATCAACATAAATATTTGCACACAGTAAACTTAACTAAACATCATTTGGGTTTTACCCAGCCGAAGCCGACATTCGTTTCATTTAAACATCACAAAAATATATTTAAATATATATTACAGAGTGCCTATAAGACCATCGTTGATGGCTTCCACTATAAAAATATAAACATCGGTGTTATAAAATAGTATGGGAATAAAACCCATCAAGGGCACCCCATTAGAGGAAATTTCAACTCAAAATGGGCCCCCTAAGGAAAATAATAAAATAATAGTTCAAATAATAAATAATATTTATTAATTTTGTAGGAAGAAAAGAAAAAAATACTTTTTTGTTCGTATTTTTGACATATCTCCCTGTGTTTTTACTAAAATTTCAAACAGGAGAGCTCGTTGGATGCAGAATTATATACTCCATCCAACGAGTAACCTTTCTGCATACTTTTATGGACCCCACTACCCCAAAAAAAATAAATACCTAAAAAAATGTGATGATGATGTCATCATCACGTTTTTTAGGTATTTCTTCTTTTTGGGGTAGAGGGGGCCATCAAAAGTATGCGGAGTGGGTACTTGTTGGATGTGGAATTTAATTCTGTATCCAGGGAGCTCTCCCACTCAAAATTTGAGCAAAAACACAGGGAGATGTGTCAAAAATACGAACAAAAAAAGTAGTTTTTTTTATGATACCTACCCCCAAACTTATATTAAAAAAATGTTTAAGACCTATACAGTATTTAAATTTAAATCAATTTCATTGGCTAACACATGATCACATGAAATTTGAATTAGGGTTGAAAGTCCCGTTTTGAGTTCAAATTTCCTCTAATGAAAAGCCTACCAAGGTTTAGATTAAACTAAAGTATTTTATTACATTACAGTGCCAAGTTAATGGCTAAAGAGCTGGCACAACCCGAGAAGGGTTTATAAATAACCATATATTAATTAAACCAAATAACCACTTATCTTGATCATTGTGGCTACCAATGAAGCACTTATGACCTCTAGCTAGCGTGACCTACAACTACGATTTGGTTGGGTCAGCATGAGTCACAACAGTTAAAATAAATTAAAACAAAACTAAAATATGAACCAAGGTTGAGTACAAACATACCTGGGAGTTTGGAAACATGGGCATGGTAGGAGGTGACCCTCTTGCCTCCCTCTCAAGTATTGAAACCCACAAGTAGACCTTTTACAGTTAGTTATAATTACTTTGCAATTATCTTTAAAATCCCAGAAATAAACTTACATAATTTGAAACTTACCTTGGCATTTTGGCAGCGAGGGCCAGGGGTCATGTCCTCCAAGAACCATTATCCCTCCATATTCTACAGTCACCAAGAATGTATCAGTAAAAAGAATAATTAAAACTATACTATACAAACCCATTAAGTTGTAGAAAGAAGTTGTCCAATTTATGCTTACCCTTTGGAGCAGATTGTTCGTGGTTTTTGGAAGCATCGGCAGGCTCGTTGGAGCTCCGATGTGCTTGGAGAATCGACGAGGGAGGCTAAGAAACATTTGTTACCTTAAAAACCAGAACAAAATTCCATTAACACTGTAAAAACCAAGTAGGAATAGATAGAGCGCAGAGCTCGTCCCTCGGCCGGCCTTCGACAAGCAACAACTCAAATGCGAAGCTCAATCAGAACAATGACTTTTTTCAAATCCCTATCGAAACATTAATGTTTTCCCATCTAGGTGTAGGGAAAATATTTACTCTGCATGTTTCCTCATGGGCCTGGCAGCGCTGCCAACTCATAGCCAGGACATGTTTTGATTGTCAACCAAAAGTACCAATTAATGCATGGTCGAATCATTACAAAAAATCAAATCATTGCAAATTCAACTATGGATACCATTTAAAATTACCAATAATAACCTATGTCATGGATCATTGGAGTATAACATATCTTACGCTATAACCAAACCTTATAACATGACAAGTCAAACCTTGCATCGAAACCACACCATGTATCGTATACACTTATGCTAGAACCTTCATGGATTTGGACCATGGGACATAATGCCATCGTGGATTATGGCTAGATCCACGCCCCTTCCATGGTAAACATAATATATGCATATTACAAGACCTTTAAATCAAGTCTTTTTCCTTTAGTGCTCGTTTACACCAAGGTCCTAGAAACTTTAATAATCATAGCATAAATATATGTGTTAAAAAATAAAGACTATATTGCATGCATAGTTGGGTTTATACATTAATCCATAAATCATTGTTAAAACCATATGATATAGCATTTACACCATGAGCTTGAAGGGCCATAAAGAAATGCATTCTTAAAACCAAAACATGTAGGGTCATGCCAACAAAATATATATATATACCCTCCCTTTTTATTAATATCAAAAGGTCACCATATGGAGAACCATACGCTTACAAACCCTAAGGTTCTCATGGTTAGGGGCATATCCTTACACCCATAGTATAAACTATGGTAAGGCCAAGGCCTTGTAAAATAATGTAATTGACGGGATGGGTCAAGACATGGACCGTCTCTGATGTCGTAGGATAGTGCATCCTATTATAAATATAAATAACTAAATAAACAAGAATAAACAAAGTACATCACATGCGTGAGCATAGCTGAAGGTTCTGGAAGGAACTAGCCATCATAACCATCAGCAAATCCTATCGTAATCAGTAGGACAAAGACATTAATAACAGCAGAAGTAAAACATAGAAATATCCTAAGTAAATGTAAAATTAATACATGTAAATATTTTTTTTTACAATTTTTAGGTGTGTTACATATTGGTATCAAATCACGATTACAACACTAGGACTGAATCAGCTCAACACTAGAACTACAATAGAAAACTAACTTCTACTTTATTTTGGTTAAATTATCTTACACACAACAAAGAGAAGAATAACTATATTTTTGCAGGAAACATGGAAGATGCAGAGATGTTTTCAGAAGAGAAACGTCACCCACAAAATCCTTTAAATAACGAAGAGGGTAACTTAAGGGATGGATAAATTTGGGTAGACTTAAATGACATTCAGGATAATAAGTCTAAACTAAAACGAAGTGTCAAAGAGTTAAGGTCTGAATTAAGAAAAGTTAAAGAAGATAATGGGAAAATTCTAAATGCTCAGGAAGAACTAAATGCTATTTTGTTAGCTAAGATCCATAACGATGAAAAAGAAAAAATAAGAATCTGAACAAGAAATTCCTAAAACTACACCTTACAAACATAAGGGAAGAAAGTTGGAATTTTCCAGCCATAAACCTGAAACTTCAAGTGAAGAGTGAGTTAAACATCATAGAAAACAACAAGAGTCAAGTGAAAGCAGTGACGAAAACAAAAGGAAAAATAAATGCAGACCCTATGAGGAAATCTCTGGGGAGTTTAAGAAAATTAAACCACCCATATTTAATGGGGAAATTGAGAAGGGCAAAGAGGTGGAAACCTGGTTTTCATGGAATTTTTAAGCACTTCCAGATATACAACTACTCTGATGAATTAAAGGCTAAAATGGCCATTTATAATCTGACTGGAAAGGCAGATATATCGTGGCAAGACATAAAAAAGGTTAAGGGGATAAAAGAGAGATATGTAACTTGGAAAACATTTAAAACCTCTTTAAAAGAAAGTAATTATCAAAACAATATTATGAAGAAAAATCCAAAGAATTTTATGAGCTAAGGATAGGATCCATGACTATGAAAGAACTCTGCAGTAAGTTCTTAATACTACTTCATTACGGTCCTTACATAATTAATGAGAAACCTAAAATACAACGGTTCCTTTTTTGTTTTTCTATCATGTTCAAAGAATGAATTGAGTATGAAAATCCAAAGACGCTAGAGGAAATGATGATAAAGGTAAACATTTGTTATGACCAAAACAAAAATAAAAGGGAAACTATACCATATTGGAATAATAAAAGACCAAAAGCAGAATAAGTTCCATAAAAACACAAGAAATAACTATAGGGGATATCAGGGTAATAACTACAAAGGATTTAAACCCCAAAATTTTTCAGTAAAAGAACCTTCTATTGTTCTTAATAAGAACCCAACACAAAAGGAACCCTTAAAATGTTGGGAGTGTGGAGGGCCACACTACTTTAAAGACTGTCTAGTAAGAAAAGAAAAAAAATTTAATGTTCATTCTATCCAAGAAGCAGTTACAGTTAAGGACATGGCAAGGAGTATGCCTAGAATCTACGCTACATTGGAAAAGCAGCAAACAAACCACCAAAATTCTATGGTTGAAATTGAAGGTATGATAAACAGTCAACCTATCTTTATTTTAATTTATCCAAGTGCAAGACTAAATTATATATCACCTAGTGTTGTACAGGAAAGTATCCTATGGATAGGGTTTAAAAGGCCATCGACGTACTGGGGTTGAAAGAGAGATGCACAATGTTCAGCAAGCATATATAAGCAAGTTTCAAATATTGGAATGGTTCATACCTTAGCCAAACGAAGGTTGATCCAAGCAGCTCTTCAATCCTCTTCTTGATCCTCTCGCTCGTCTTTCTCCAAGAGACCTGCAAAACAAATTATACCTTCCTCAAACCAATATGACCACATATAAAGTAATGATAATCAAATCAATATTAGAAACTATTTTGATTAACATAAACATATGATCATAAACAAAGATTCAATCACACACTGAACAATGATTTGGGAAGAAGAAGGACATCACATATTTATTAATCTTGAAAACAAGTACAAGTATACCTTCTCTCTAAGTTCGACACCTCATGAAACCTTGATTTGGTTCTGCTACTTCTCTTCTCCAAGAAACTCAGCCTCCAATCTTTGAAACACAAGGAGAAAGCTTCTAGGGAAAAGGTGTGGGAAAAGATAGCTCCAATTCCTCTAGCATAATGATGCAAAGATTCAAGTCTCTTCTCATGGACCTCCCTACCTCTATTTATATGCTTTATGAAGAGTTAGGGTCGAAGACAAAGTAGTTACAACTAAAGGAGTGAGTTGCATAACTACCCAAACTACCCAAATTTAAAAATTCATATTTTTTTGACATTTTTAGGAGGTGTACATGGGTATTATATAGAGAAAGTCGCGTACATACGCGAGTTTCCTTAAGGAAATTCGCATACACATAAAAAAACTCATTTTTATGGTATTTCTAGGCATTTTCAGACTTTAATGTCTTCTATAAAGTTTTAGCTAACACAGTTACATTTCTAACGGTGTAGAGATGAGTTCAAATGGAGTTACAAAACTTTAGATATGGGTCCTCCAAGTTATGTGTTTTTTCAATGATTTTCAGTGAAGTGTCGTCATGGAAGTGTCGACATGCAACAAAATCATGGGAAAGTGGTGATAGGTAGAGATGTGTCATTTCGAGCTATAAAAGATGTCCCCTAATGTATGAGGTTAGAGGGGAAGATGATAGCCAAAATACATTATAAAGGAAACAATTGAGTATGGAGAGAGCATAGAATCCAAGATTGAAAGGCTCGAACAAAGGTACCTGAAAGAGAGATAAATGTCAGAAAAAACTGATCTCTGTGACATACAAGTCCATATACAAAACATCACCATAAAGATACAGGCAGATCCAACATATGTATAACTAATGAAGCTATCATGGTCGCTCAATATGCAAAAAGGCGTCATATCAAATCTAAAGGAGTCATGGCCACAAATGAACAAGGTGGATCCATACTCAACAATCGATCATAACCACAAAAATACAAGGTGGATCTATGTCTCAACGAAATGTCATATAAAGTGTGACAAGTTCTTGCGTAGCTTGGGCAATAGAAAAAGATGATGAAGCTACTATCAGCCCAAGGTCTTCAATCCAAACCACCCAAAAAGGTATGAATCCTAACCATGTGAATAAAGGAGTTGAATTTGAACATGGAGGAAACCATTTGATTACTGGTCAATAATGAGAACCGTTAACAAACACGAGGGAAACCACCATTAATGAAAATGGTCCCCAAGGAACCTAGTACATTCTAACAAGTGTGAATACAAGGACTTGAATTTGAACACTTGAAGAATCCATCGAGTAAGAGAAATTAAGGTATTCCCACTACCCAATAGCGAGGGAAATTTCCATTGAATACTACAATCCCCAAGGTACTGTCGTAAAACTCTAAATCTCATTCCCAGATCAAGATGTGTTGTAGTTGATAGGATGAGCTCCGTTGGAAGAAAGGCATTAAGGCATCCTTCATCATCCAACACAAGATAATTCAAAGACTAATTGGATGTAGAATTGCTACTAAATTTCACAACAAGAAACATTGAAGACATGATGTATTGAACTGATACCAGGGAATGGCCAACACAAAAGGTCAAGGCAACTGCAAAATGGCTGAAAAAGATTTAATCCTTGAACAGTGAGCCTGACACAAAAGTGAATTAGGCAGCTTTTGACACAAAAGGACCAACAACACAAATCTACAATGTAGGAGACATTGACAGATTCCCCATATAATTGGAAAAGAGACCAACTGAAGGAGTAAAAAACTCTGAATCGAGATAAGGTCAAAATACTAGGACCCAACTGTTGATAGACTCAAAACTGGTGCTTTGTTCAAGGAAACAAGACTTGCTTCCATGATGTAAAATACATGTGAATGAACTTCCCTTCTCCTCTTTCTTGTAAAGTTTTAACAAGTCCAAGAAAGCAAACTCGAGTCCTTCTTCATTTTTGGCAAGCTCGAAGAAGAGACAAAAAAATGCTTCATAAAGCACTGATTCGTGGATTTTACGAGCCCGAACTAGTACATACTCAACGGTGTTTTCATAGTTTAGAGAGTTTGAAAACTCCAAAGAAGACTACAGGGGGGTGCTTTTTCATCCAATTTAGTCTCTTAAGGCCGGAAAAGTATAAAACAAACCAAAGAAGAACTCTCTTAGCTTCCGAAGAAGTAAGGTGTACCTTTTTCATATTTAGTCAAGAAGGTCCGAAAAAGGTTAAATTACCACCTACCCAATGCTCCTTCAAAAGCAACATATAGCCTGAGTTTTACGAGTGTGAAGGAAGGCAAGATCACTCGAAAAGATCCATTTGATTACGAGAAATGGGGCTTACAACAATAAACTCGATGCTTTGTTCTTTAGGTTTTGACAAGCATGACAAAGACATAAAGTACACTAGGAATATTTTCCATGTTTTGGTTTAGAGTATGAAAAAGAGAAAACCAAGCTCACGCCAGGGGTTCCTTTTCCGTAAAATTAGTCCCTCAGGTCTAGAAAAGTGATAAACCTATGCCTGAGAATACTCTTCTCGATTCTGAAGAAAAGGGAGTGTTCCTTTCTTGTATTATTCAACATGGTCCGAGAAAGCGATAACCTACCACCAATGTGGATTCCCATTCACATATTCTGAACGAGCCTGAATGGACAAGTTTACTTGGCAATCAAGTCTATTTTGAGGAGTCGGACCTGGGTCTAAAGAAACTCAATATATTTCTCGTGAAGTTTTAACAAATCCAAAAAAGTCAACTCATGGCCTCCTTACTGTTTTTAGCAAGCTGGAAGGAGAGCAGAAAGAATGCTCTAAATGTGAGGAGACGAGTGTCATAGGCAGGAGAAACTGGTTCCAAGCACAAGGAACAAACCTATCCATAATGCAAGGAACATGAGAAGGATAAAGACACTCGAGGAACGTCTCCTCAAGGTAAAGGGTGTCAAGTTGCAAAGGCAAAATGATACAAGGCTTAGCGATGATGAGAACAAAGATGAGGGCTTATACAATGAGCTAAAAGCATGAAAGCCGGCATCAGGCTCATAAGCACGAGTAGGGCACATGCAAATGTATTTATATCTTAAAAAACAAGACAAGGCCAGTAAATAGTTGTGAATCCAACTAAAAATCCTATCTCCAAGAAACAACAACATCAGAATCATATTCAGAAGAAAATATCCAATGCAGGTCACTTTGGCAGAAACACATGTGACTTTGCTATCTTCTACAAAAGGGAAATTCAAGGAAGAATCGACTAAAGAAGATTCTATAGCACCAAGGCTCGAGGGTTTATAATCAATAAGATAAACCTCAAAAGGAGAGAAAAAATCAACAAGGGAGATAGAGTCTATAGGAACAAACTCAGTATCGCAGGAATTGAAAAATTCATAAGAAAAATCAAGCTCATCGGGATCACTGACTTGTTGTTCAAAGGAAGAGTCAAAAGACTCAACAAGACCAATATAAGAATAAAGGTTAGGATTATTAGGCAAATCAGGGTTAGACATAGTCACAACTGAACCAACATCTAATAGAATATTAGACTGTATCAAAGACTCTAGGAAGACTTCATCCAAAGGAAGGAGATCATTAGAGATAGGACATATGTCTAAACTTTCAAATGGATTGACAGAGTGGAGAGTAGGCTCCATAGTCTATATAGGATGACTCACCTGGTCAACTACTGGGACCAAGTCCCTAGATAGTAAGCATGAAAACAAAGGCTGCTTCTTAGTAGTAATTGAACGCAAAGGACATGAGGCCACATAACTCACCTATGGCGAGGTAGTGTCTATAGAAACACTGGGAATTAATAAAGGAAAGACCTGGTCTCTAGTTGGGTCAGGAGACGGATCAAGAAAATCAAACTGATTGATAGTGACAATTTCTTCCCCATGATTAAAGTACATCACATGAAAGAATGTTGAGACCACAGCTTGCATGGCATAGACATAATCACGTTCGAGGAGAATATTGAAGTCTAAGGGGTCTTCTATCACCATGAAGTCAACTAAGACGGTCTTCCCACCCAATGTAACAGGTGTTTGAGAAAGAATTCCCAAGGCTATACAAGTTCTTCTATTAAACACCAGTAACTGAGTAGCAGTCAACACAAGGATGGGAGATCCCATTCCTCGCCAAGCACGAGTAGAAAAGATACTAACTGAGGCTCCTTCATCAACAATACAATGACAAATAGTGTAAGGTTCAACTTTGACCTTTATCTAGAAAGTTACATCAGAAGGAAGGCTCGGCTCAACTAGTATATCCCAATCAAAGGAAGCAATTTGAGAGCTTAGTGTGGGTTCATCCGAAGTGAGTTCAGTGCCCCCTTGTTCATTAATTTTTGAACTCGTAGTGAAGAAAATGTGACTAGCATACACTTCACTCTCCAAAAGAATAGTTAGATTGATCGACAATGGAATCGATTCAACTGCTTCATGAAAGTCACTCTCTGAAGGGAGAGTGGGATTGACCAAATATGACATTGGGTCAATCACATCAGGATCACTCTCCAAAAGAAGAGTGGGATCGACCAAAGCTGAGATTGGTTCGACCACTTGATCAACCAAAGGTTGAGTAGGTTGTTGAGAAACTATAGGTTGTTCAGAAGAAGGAAAATCTTGATTCTTGGACCACACTCTTCGCACCTCTACGATAGCAGGGCACTAGTGAGTAAGATGATCTCCCTCACATAGCTTACAAGGGAACTTAATTTTTCACTTCGAATGACCAATTTTCTCACCGGTGTCAACATGACTAGCAGTGGATGAATATTTGCTCTTAGCATGACCTACAAAGGCTGAGAGTTTTACCCCAGCATGAACTACAGAGGTTGGGTGACTGGGTCCAACTTGACCAAGAGAGGTTGGTTGTTGAGAGACTTCAGGATGTTCAAAAATGGGATGACCATGAAACCAAACTCTTCTCACCTCTGCACTGGAATGGAATTTATAAGTAAGGTGGTATCCCTCACAAATCTTACAAGGAAACTTGGGCTTGTGTTTTGAACGGTTAGTCTTTTCAACAGTGTCAACATGACTCACAGTGGTTGATGGATTGTCTTCAGTATGAACCACAAAGGCTGAGAGACTGCCCCCAGCATGACTTGCAGAGGCTGAGAGACTGGGTTCAATATGACTTGCATAGGTTGGACGAGCACCACCAACATGAACAATAGAGGCTGAATGGTTAGGATCAACATGCTTTGCATTAGTTGAGTGTATGCCCCTAGCATGAACTTTGGAGCCTAGGTGGATGGATCCAACATGACTTACAGAGGTTGGATGGGGAGGTTCAACTTGAACATCAGAGGTTGAATGGGTGCCCTCAGCATGAACTATAGAGGCTGAGTGACTGGTTCCGACATGACCTAGAAAGGTTGGAAGGATCCCACCAGCATGATTAACAGAGGCTGGATGATGAAGATCAACTTGACTTGCATAGGTTGAGTGCTTAGATCCAACATGAACTACAAAGGTTGGATAGGTGCCCCCAGCATGAACTACAGAGGCTGGGTGGTGAGGTTTAACTTGACTTGCAGAGGTTGAATGGGTGACCCTTTCTTATTTTCCTTCTTCCTATTCCTCCTTCTTTTACTCCTTTTAGACTGTCGGTTACTAATATCATTACTTTCACCGCATGAGGTACAAGGAGGAGGAGAATCAACTATAGGTGAAGGGGAAGCAATTTTTGATGCCCTTGGAAGCTTACTTGAGAAGCATCAAGAGAATTTAGGACAGTTGGGGTGGAAAACAACCACATCGGTAGCCCTAGGGTGAATCTAGGTAGATTCAAGGTAGCCATTAAGGGAACACCAACATTCCCCATGAGACGAATAGTACAAGGATTTCCCAGCATGGGGATCTCTTGGTTGGTGTTCAAAGGGGTGTTAGCCATACTTTCAAACTAGGAGACAAAGTCTAAGGTTGACAGGAAACCAAAATTACAAAGAACACACCTGAAGGAAAACTAAGTACAGACAAACCACATAGCACTCACTAAAACATTCCTAAATCCACATAGACAAACAGGTATAAGATGTGCTTTCCAGAAGAAAGCTAATAGACAGTTACTTGGCATCCCTGTAGATGTTCTTTGGCACAAGTAGAGGAATCACCCACCGCCCTCCCACACCTTCTACCAGGGTTACCTTCCAAGCTTGTCCAAGGTCAACCATAAATAGCCTTCTAGTGTACCTGTGTATGAACCCTAGATGTCAAAGAGACTAAAGGCTACCTTAACTAGATTGACAGTCGCAAGCCTGGTTCGTACGCATGGGTAGGGTAGCAAAGCCCAAAACCCTATCTAAGACAGAATCCCCAGATGCACAAAAACCTTGGTCTACACTTTGACAAGGAATCGGAGGGTTATCTCCTCAGTCCAAGCCTCCACATGGCCTCGTGCTTAACTCTCGTTTGAGAGGAGCTTCCCAGATACAATCAACATAGAAGAGGATTTACCTAGTGATTGGCCAACTACGTCTGAAATTTACTTGTGGAGAGTTTAAACTCCCTATCCCACAAGTCTAGCCTAAGCTAGTTGGTGTATGACCCTATAAAATAAAACTTACTAATAATTTTTAAATTATATTGTTTATTTTAAGGGTTGTTTTTAGTTAGAGGGTAAATGGTGTGAAACTTATGTGGTGTTTTGACTCAAAGTTGAAATAAAATGACTAAGCAAAGAGAAATCAAATGCAAAAAGCAAAAACTATTCTCTTTCTTTTTTCAAATAGAAAACTTGAAAGCCACAAAAGAACAATTTCTTTTTATTTTTTCAAAAATAATGATATGCAGTGCATTAAAGACAAAACTCTAATCTACATGCATATTAAACAAGTATATGTTCTTTTTATTTTTCTTTTATAAATGCAAAAGAAAAACTACCTACAAACTAAAGTATGTAGATGACAAGAATAAAGCAAAAGGAACTCTGCTATACAACCACCAAACAGACTCTAGAATGCCCTAAAGTCGATATAAACCCTACTTAGAAAGAAGGCTTGCACAAGAGACAACTCAACTATTTTGGCATGGTGAATTTAACCAACAAAAGAAGAAGGAAACAAAAACCAATAAGCTTCTAAGTTCAAACAAAGATCACTAACAGAGGCTGACTAGAAATGTAAGCCAAAAATAAAACCAAGCAAAGGGGGTAGGGGGAAAGAGCAAAGAGAAACCCTAAAGCTATAAAACGACACATAGATAAACAACAACCAAAAGGGATGGTAGTAACTCCCTGGAGTCATGCACCTGCAGTGGACCCCAAAAGACCTACCAAACAACCTTCAAACAGAAGAAAAAACCACAAAAGAAGATAAAAACATTGTTTAAAGGGGCATACACGAGTTTCACTACTGACAAGTCATGTATCATACGCGGGTTGATAGTAAAGCAAGTCGCCTATAAATACCATATACGCGACTGCTCAAACTGCAACTCATGTATGGGAGGGAAAAAAAACCCAAAAAGGTCAAAAACTGCCTTAGGAAGGAAGAAGAGATGTTCTATCAGAGTGATAAAGTGTTCCTAAGTGGCAAGAAAGACTTAAAACCTTGCAAAAGACTGAAAGAAATATAGAGAAACCCCAAATAGACAAGGCTATCCCCAGTGGAGTCACTAGTTCTGTTGTAAAGGAAACTATCCTATGGCTAGGGTTTAAGAGGCCATCAGCATACTAGGGTTGAAAGAGAGATGCACAAGGCTCAGCAAGAATATATAATCAAGTTTCAAAGATTGGAATGTTTCATACCTTATCCAAATGAATGTTGATCCAAGCAGCTCTTCAATCCTCTTCTTGCTCCTCTCGCTCCTCTTTCTCCAAGAGACATGCAAAACGAATTATACCTTCCTCAAACCAATATGACCACATATAAAGTAATGATAATCAAATCAATATTAGAAACTATTCTAATTAACATAAACATATGATCATAAACAAAGATTCAATCACACATTGAACAATGATTTGGGAAGAAGAAGGACATCACATCTTTATTAATCTTGAAAACAAGTACAAGTATACCTTCTCTCCAAGTTCGGCACCTCACGAAACCTTAATCTGGTTCTGCTGCTTCTCTTCTCTAAGGAACTCAGCCTCCAAGCTCTGCAACACAAAGAGAAATCTTCTAGGGCAAATGTGTGGGCAAAGAAATCTCCAATTCCTCCAGCATAATGATCCAAAGATTCAAGTCTCTTCTCATGGACCTCCCTACCTCTATTTATATGCTTTATGAAGAGTTAGGGTCGAAGACAAAGTAGTTACAACTGAAAGAGTCAGTTGCATAACTACCCAAACTACCCACATTTCAAAATCCATATTTTTTTGACATTTTTAGGAGGCGTACATGGGTATTATATAGAGAAAGTCCCGTACATACGCGAGTTTCCTTAAGTAAAGTCATGTACACATCAAAAAAACTCATTTTTAGGGTATTTTTGGGCATTTTCAGACTTTGATGTCTTCTAAACAATTTTAGCTAACACAGACACCTTTCCAACCATGTAGATATTAGTTCAAACAGAGTTACAAAACTCTAGATATGGGTCCTCCAAGTTAGGTGTTTTTTCAGTGAATTTCAGTGAAGTGTCATCATGGAAGTGTCGACATGCGACAGAATCATGGGAAAGTGGTCACGGGCAGAGATGTGTCATTTTGAGCTATAACACCTAGAATAGTTGAATTATGCAAATTGATACTGGAAAATTTTGATAAGTTGTGGCTAGTACAATTAGCCACCTATACAAAACGAAAACGTTACTAGTCTTGTTAGGAATTGTAAATTGATGATAAATGATTTCCTTACGCCTGTAAATGTAAATATTATGCCTTTAGGATCCTATGATTTATTAATAGGAATGGATTGGATAGAATAACATAAAGTTGTGTTAAACTATTTTGATAAAATATTTACATGTACTAACGATAATGGAGATAATATAAAAGTAAAAGGGATCCCTAGGAAGATTACAATAAGAGAAATATCTATGTTACAAATGAAAAGATCAGTATGAAAAGCATGTAAAGTGTTTTATGTCTATATAATGAATGATAATTAAAATTATTACAAACTTAAACTAGAAGACATACCAACCTTGAAGGATTTTGAAGACATCTTTCCGGAAGAATTCCCCATACTTCCTTCGAAAAGAAACATTGACTTCACGATCGATATGATACTTGGAGCGGTACCAACATCAAAAGATCTGTACTGAATGAATATAATAGAACTTAAAGAGCTGAAATCACAACTACAAGAACTAATTTATAAAATGTACATTCGTCCTAGTGTCTCTCCTTGGGGAGCACCAGTCTTATTTGTGAAAAATAAGGATGAAACATTAATATTTTGTGTAGATTACCAGCAGTTAAGTAAAATGACCATTAAGAACCGATACCCACTCCCCCGGATAGATGATATATTCTATCAATTCCATGGAGAAACTATATTTTCAAAGCTATACTTAAGGTATGGCTATCATCAAGTACAAATAATAGATGAGCATATCTTTAAAATAGCATTCAAGACCCACTACAGTCACTATGAGTTTTTTGTAATGCCTTTTTGGTTGACAAACACACCTACTGCATTCATGTGTTTAATGAACAGAATCCTGAGTAGCTACCTATATGATTTTTTGGTTGTATTCATCAGAGACATACTAATCTACTCTAAGAACAAACAATAACATAAAGAACATCTAAGGATAATTCTACAAGCGTTAAGAGAACAGCAAATTTACGCAAAATTCAGTGAATGTGATTTCTTTAAAGGTAAGAATCAATACCTTGGACACGTAGTGTCCAAGGATGGAATCTCTATCGATCCCAATAAAATAAAGGCCATCACTGAATGGTTGGTCCCTAAGAACGTATCTAACATCAGATCATTTATGGGGATTTCCAGATACTACCATAATTTCATTGAAGGATTCTCTAAGATTGCCTACCCCATAAATTCTTTATAAAATAAAGGTAAAAAGTTTGAATGGACTGAAAACTGCATGGAAAGCTTTAACAAACTAAAACACCTATTAACTATCACCCTGATATTAAAGATTTCTTATACATTCAAGGATTTTGTCGTGTTTACCGATGCTTGCAAGGAAGGGCTAGGCAGAGTTTTATTACAAAAAAATTATGTTGTGGCATATGAATCTAGAAAATTAAAAGATAATGAGAAAATCTATGCAACACATGATTTAGAACTTGTTGCCATAATTCACTCCTTAAAGATGTGGAAACATTATCTAATTGGGAGGAAATTTCTCCTTATGTCTGATAACATAAGCCTTAAATATCTATTTGATCAACAAAATTTGAATGCAAGATAGGAAAGATGGTTGTCCTTTTTAAGTGAATATGATTTCAAAATCAAACATATAAAAGGAAAAGAAAATAAAGTGGTGGATGCTCTAAGTTGTCGTGCAAATTTACTATTTGCAAGCAAAAACTATGAATCTGATCTGGAAAATCAGATTCTAAGTATTGAAAATTCTGATAGAGAATATCAGATGTTAAAATAAAATACTACTAAAAATGAAAAGAACCAAGTAAGAACATAATTCATCCTAAACAAACAAGAACTGTTGCTACATAAAAACAGGTTGTACATACCAAACATAATGGAAATTCAACTTACAGTTATGAAAGAGCTCCATAAACAACCCTATTCAAGGCATCCTGGATACCAAAACATTATCACTATGATCAGAAAGGATTTCTTCTGTCCAAACATGAAGAAAGAAGTGGTAGAATACTTAGCTCGCTATCTTGAATGTCAGCAAGTTAAGGCAGAAAATCAAAATCCCAGAGGATTGTTGCAACCACTACCCATTCCACAATGGAAGTGGGAAACAATTAGTATGGATTTTATAACAGCCTGCTGAAGAATTTTTGACATAATGATTCAATCATGGTCATAGTCAACAAATTAAGTAAGGCTTCTCATTTTATTCTTGTTAAATATACCTATAAAGTTGTTAACGTTGCATATATTTTCATGAAAGTGATATCCAGGCTACACGGTGTACCGAAGGCAATAGTCTCATATAGAGATGCAAAATTTACAAGGAACTTCTAGAAATCATTGTCTAAAGGTTTGGGAACACAGTTAAATTTCAGTACTGCATATCATCCACAAATGGATGGGATGATTGAAAGGGTAGATCAAGTCTTATAGGAAATGCTAAAGATGTATGCCATGGACAAACTAGGTAAGTTGGAAGACTACCTACACTTAGTGGAATTTGCATATAATAATAACTTTCAAGTTTCTACAGGGATGAGTCCGTTTGAAATATTATATGGATGTAAATGTAATATTCCAATCTCATGGAGCAGTCTAGATGATAGATTAATGTTAGGACTTGATTTATTAGAAGATATGGAACTAACCGTGAAATAGGTACAACAAAATTTGAAGGTTTCCCAAGACAGGCAGAAAATTTATGTTGATTTAAGAAGAAGTCCTAGAGAGTTCTAGGTGGGTGATCATGTGTACATAAAGGTAAATCCCAAAAGTATTCAAAATTGGCACCCAGGTATTCAATAGTTACCATCACAGCAAAGTTACCAAATATAACAACATGTATTATATATACATAAATTTTAAGAAAAACAAAGTATAATGCATTTCCACGACCATAAGACCATCTATGATGGCACCCAAAGGGTTGAACAAAATCAACATAAATATTCGCACACTGTAAAATTAACGAAACATCATTTGGATTATTACCCAACCGAAATTGGAATTTGTTTCGTTTAAACCGCCACAAAAATATATTTAAATGTATATTACACAGTGGCTATAATACCAATGTTGATGGTTTCCACTGTAAAAATATAAACACCAGTGTTATAAAACAATATGAGAATAATACCCGTCAAGGGCACCCCAAATCCTACCATGGTTTAAATTAAGCTAATGTATTTAATTACATTACTACACCAAGTTAATGGCTAAAGAGCCGGCACAACCTGAGAAGGGTTTATAAATAACCATATATGAATTGAACCAAAGAACCACTTATCTTAATCATTGCGGCTACGAATGAAGCCCTCGCAACCTCTACCCAGTGTGACCTGCAATCACGATTCCCTTGGGTCAGCACGGATCACAATAGTTAAAAGAAATTAAAACAAAACTGAAATATGAACCAGGGTTGAGTAAAGACATACCTAGGCATTTGGAAATGCGGTCCTGGGAGGGGGTGACTGTGTCTCCTCCCTCTCCAGTATTGAAAGCTGCAAGTGGACCTTTTACAGTCAATTATAATTACTTTGCAATTATCTTTAAAACCTAAAACTAAACTTACAGATTTTGAACCTTACATTGGCATTTTGGCAACGAGGGCTAGGGGTCGCTCCTCTGACAACCCTTATCCCTTCATAGTCTGCAGTCACCAAGAATATATCAGTAAAAATAAGAATGGAAACTATACTGTACAAACCCATTAAATTGCATAAAGAAGTTATCCAGTTTATGCTTACCCTTGGGAGTATACTGTTCATGGTTTTTAGAAGCATCAACAAGCTCATTGGAGCTCTGATGTGGTTAGAGAACCGACAAGGGAGGATGAGAAACATTTGTTACGTCAAGAACTATAAGAAAATTCCATTAACACTGTAAAAACCAAGTAGGAACAAACAAAGAGCAGAGCTCAACCATCAGCCGACCTCTGACAAGCAACAACTCAAATGTGAAGCTTGGATAGAGTAAAGACATTTTTCAAAACCCTATTGAAACATTAACGATCTCCCATCCAGGTGTAGGGAATATATTTACTCTGTGTGTTTCCTTGTGGGCCTCACTGTGTTGCCAACTCGCAACTAGGACATGTTTTAATTGTCGACCGAAAGTACCAATTAATGCATGGTCAAATCATTACTAAAAAACAAATCAATGCAAATCCAACAATGGATATCATTTAAAATTACCAAACATAACCTATTCCATGCATCATCGTATTATAACATATCTTATGTTATAACCAAACCTAATGACATGACAAGTCAAATCTTGCATCAAAACCACACCATGTATTCTATACACTTATGCTAAAACCTTTGTGGAGTTGTATTATGGGGCATAATGCCATCAGGGGTTATGGCTAGATCCACACCCCTTCCACGGTAACCATAATATATGCATATTACAAGACCTTTAAATCAAGGATTTTTTTTAAGTGCTAGGTTAGACCAAGGTCTTGGAAACTTTTATAATCACAACATAAATCTATGTGTTCAAAACATAAAGACTATATTGCATGCATAGTTGTGTTTATGTATTAATCCATAAATAATTGTTAAAACCATATGATATAAAATTTACACCATGATCTTGAAGGGCCATAAAGAAATGAATTCTTAAAACCAAAACATGTAGGGTCAGGCCAACAAATATATATATATATATATATATATATATACCCTCAGTTTTTATTAATATCAAGAGGTCACCGTATGAAGAACCATACACTTAAAAACCCTAATCTTCTCATGCTTAGGGGCAGATCCTTACACCCGTAGTATAAACTATGGTAAGGCCAAGGCCTTGTAAAATAATGTAATTGACGGGCTGGGTCAAGACATGGATCGTCTCCCATGTCGTTGGCTATTGCAACCTACTATAAAGATAAATAATTAAATAAATATGAATAAACAAAGTACATCACCTGCATGAACATGAATGAAGGTTCTGGAAAGAACTAGCCATCGTAACCATCAATAAATCCCGTCGTGATTAGCAGAACAAAGACATTAATAACAACAGAAGTAAAATATAGAAATCTTCTAAGTAAATGTAAAAGTAATGCATGTAAAAAAATTATTTATTTAGGATTTTTAGGTGTGTTACATAATGGTATCATAGAATGGTTACAGCACTAGGCCTGAATCGACTCAACACTAGAACTTCTACATTAAACAGAAAACTAAATTCTACTTTGTTTTGGTTAAATCTTGTTACATGCAACAAAGAGAAGAATAACTATATTTTTGCAGGAAACATGGTAGATGCAGAGATATCTGCAGACGAGGAACATCACCCAGAAAATACTTTAAATAAAGAAGAGGGTAACTTAAGGGATGGAGAAATTTTGGTAGACTTAAATGACAGCCAGGATAATAAATCTGAACTAAAACAAACTGTTAAAGAGTTAAGGTCTGAATTAAAAAAAATTAAAGAAGAAAATGAGCGAATTCTAAAGGCTCGGGAAGAACTAAATGCTATTTTGTTAGCTAAGATCCATAACGATGAAAAATAAAAATAAAAATAAGGAATCTGATCAAGAAATGCCTAAAACTACATCTTACAAATGTAAGGGAAGAAATCTAGAATTTTCCAACCATAAACCTAAAACTTCAAGCGAAGAGTCAGTTAAACGTCACAGAAAACAACAAGAGTCAAGCGAAAGCACTGGTGATAACAAAAGGAAAAATAAATACAAATCCTATGAGGAAATATCTGGGGAGTTTAAGAAAATTAAACTACCCATGTTTAATGGGGAAATTGAGAAGGGCAAAGAGGCGGAAGCCTGGTTGTCCAAAATGAAAAAGTAATTCCAGATATACAACTACTATGATGAATTAAAGGCTAAAATGGCCATCTATAATCTGACTAGAGAAAGGTAGATATATGGTGGCCAGACATAAATAAGGTTAAGGGGATAAAAGAGAGATGTGTAACTTGGAAAACTTTTAAAAAAATAGTTAAAAGAAATTACTTATTAGAACTATATTATGAAGAAAAGGCCAAATAATTTTATGAACTAAGGCTAGGAACCATGACGATGAAATAACTCTGGAGTAAGTTCTTAAACCTACTTTGTTACGTTCCTTACATAATTGTTGAGAAACCTAAAATACGACGGTTCCTTAGTTATTTCCCTATCATTTTCAAAGAACGGATTGAGTATGACAATCCAAAGATGCTAGAGGAAGTGATAACAAATGCAAAGTTTTGTTATGAACAAAACAAAAATAAAAGGGAAATTACACCAACTTGGAAGAATAAAAGACCAAATAATTTTGATCCTAGAAAAAAGTAGAATAAGTTCCATAAAAACACATGAAATAACTATAGTGGATATCAGGGTAATAACTACAAAAAATTTAAACCCCAAAATTCTACAGTAAAAGAACCTTCTATTGTTATTAATAATAACCCAGCACAAAAGAACCCTTAAAATGTTGGGAGTGTGGAGGGCCACACTACTTTAAAGATTGTCCAGTAATAAAAAATAATTTTAATGTTCATGCGATCCAAGAAGCAGTTACAGTTGAGGATATGGAAAGGATCATGCCCAGAATCTGCGCTGCATTGGAAAACCGGTAAGCCGACCACTAGACTTCTATGGTTGAAATTGAAGGTATGATAAACAATCAACCTATCTCTATTTTAATTTATCCAGGTGCAAGCCTGAGTTATAGATCACCTAGAATAGTTGAATTGTACAAATTGGTACCAAAAAAGTTTGATAAGTCGTGGCTAGTACAGTTAGCCACCGGTACAAAAGGGAAAGTTACTAGTCTTGTTAGGAATTGTAAATTGATGATGAATGGTTTTCTTGCACATGTTAATGTAAATATTCTTCCTTTAGGATCCTATGACTTATTAAAAGGAATGGATTGGCTAGAAGAACATAAAGTTGTGTTAAATTGTTTTGATAAAACCTTTACATGTACCGACGATAATGGAGATAATATAAAAGTAAAAGGGATCCCTAGGAAGGTTACAGTCAGAGAAATATCTGGGTTACAAATGAAAATATCACTAAGAAAAGGATGTAAAGTGTTCGTTTTCTATATAATGAATGATAATGAAAACGATAACAAACTTAAACTAGAAGACATACCAGTCTTGAAGGAGTTTGAAGACATCTTTCTGAAAGAAGTCCCCAGACTTCCTCCGAAAAGAGATATTGACTTCACGATCAATGTGATACCTGTAGCGGTGAAAATGTCAAAAGCTCCATACTGAATGAATATAGTAAACTTACAGCGTTGAAATCACAACTACAAGAACTAATCGATAAAAAGTACATTCAGCCTAGTGTCTCTCCCTGGGGAGCACCGACCTTATTTGTGAAAAAGAAGGATGGAACATTAAAACTATGTATAGATTACCAACAGTTAAGTAAAATGACCATTAATAACCAATACCCACTCCCCAATATAGATGATGTATTCGATCAATTCCATGGAGCAACTATCTTTTCAAAGATAGACTTAAGGTCTGGTTATCATCAAGTACGAATAAAAGATGAGGAATATTTAAAACAACATTTAGGACCTTCTACGGTCACTATGAGTTTGTCGTAATTCCTTTTGGGTTGACAAACGCACCTGATGCACTCATGTGTTTAATGAAAAACATCTTGAGAAACTACTTAACTACATTTCTGGTTTTCATCATCGACAACATACTAATCTACTCTAAGAACTGACAAGACCATAAAGAACATTTAAGGATAATTCTACAAGTGTTAAGAGAACAACAACTTTATGCAAAATTCAGTAAATGTGATTTATTTAAAGATAAGATTCAATACCTCGGACACGAAGTGTCCAAGAATGGAATCTATGTTGATCCCGATAAAATAAAGGTCATCACTGAATGGTCGGTCCCTAAGAACATATTTGACATCAGATCATTTATGAGCATTTCCAGACACTACCAAAAGTTCATTGAAGGATTCTCTAAGATTTCCTACCACATAAATTCTTTACAAAAGAAAGGCAAAAAGTTCGAATGGACTGAAAAATGCATGGAAATATTTAACAAACTAAAACACCTATTAACTACTGCCCTGATTTTAAAGATTGCTTATTCATTCAAGGATTTATTCGTGTGTACCGACGCTTGCAAGGAAGGGCTGGGTGGAGCTTTGTTACAAGAAAATTATGTTGTGGTATATGAATCTAGAAAATTAAAAGAACATGAGAAAAAATATGCGACACGCAAGATAGAACTTAATTCCATAATTCACGCCTTAAAGATGTGGGGACATTATCTAATTGGGAGGAAATTTCTCCTATGTCTGATAACATAAGCCTTAAATATATGTTTGATCAAAAAATTTTGAATGTAAGACAAGCAAGAAGGTTGTCCTTTTTTAGCGAATATGATTTCGAAATCAAATATATAAAAGGAAAATAAAATAAAGTGGCAGACTCTCTAAGTCGTCATGCAAATTTATTGTTTGCAAGAAGGAGCTATGAATCTAATCTGGAAAATAAGATTCTAAATGTTGAAATTTAGATAGACAATATCATATTTTAAAAGAAAAGACTTCTAAAAATGAACATAATCAAGTAAGAACAGATTTCAGCCTAAACAAACAAGGACTTTTGTTGCATAAAAATAGGATGCACATACAAAACATAACAGAAATTAAACTTACATCTATAAATGAGCTCTATAAACAACGGTATTCATGGCATCCTGGATACCAGAAAATGATCACTATGATCAGAAAGGATTTCTTCATGCCAAACATGAAGAAAGAAGTGGCAGAATACTTAGCTCAATGTCTTGAATGTCAGCAAGTTAAGGAAAAACATCAACATCCCGTAGGATTGTTGCAACCACTGCCCATTCTAGAATGGAAGTGGGAAACAATTAGTATGGATTTTACAATAGGACTACCAATGAATTTTCGACAGCATGATTCAATCATATTCGTAGTCAACAATTTAATTAAGGATGCTCATTTTATTCATATTAAATCTAGCTATAAATTTGTTAACATTGCAAATATTTTCATGAAAGATATATTCAGGCTACATGGTGTACCAAAGGTAATAGTCTCAGACAGAGACACAAAATTTACAGGTAATTTCTGGAAATCCTTGTTTAAATATGTGGGAACATACTTAAATTTCAATACTGCATATCATCCACAAATGGATGGGCAGATTGAAAGGGTAAATTAAGTCTTAGAGTACATGCCAAGGATGTATGTCATGGAAAAACCAGGTAAGTGTGAATACTACCTACACTTAGTGGAATTTTCATATAATAATAACTTTTAAGTTTCTGCAGGGATGAGTCTGTTTGAAATATTATATGGATGTAAGTGTAATAATCCAATCTCATGGAGCAGGACTGTTGATATATTAATGTTAGGACCTTATTTATTAATAGATGTGGAACTAACTGTGAAACAAGTACAACAAAATTTGAAGGCTGCCCAAGACAGGCAGAAACGTTATGCCAATCTAAAAAGAACTCCTAAGGAGTTCCAGGTTAGTGATCATGTGTACATAAAGGTAAATTCCAAGAAAAGTTCCTTGAGACCGAGAAAGTATTCAAAATTGGGACCTAGGTATTGTGGGTCATTTGAAATTATAGCTAAAGTAAGTTCAGTTGCATACCAATTATCCCTACCACCCAATATTAAAGTGCATAATGTGTTTCAAGTTTCTATATTGAAAATATATGTTCATGATGTTTCTCATGTGATTGATTGGAAGGTAATCCAGGTGCAAACTGAAGGAGACTTCCAAGTGGGGTTAGAGTGCATTCTCAGTGAGAGAGAAATTTTATTGAGGAATCATACCATCAAACAAATCAAGGTTCAATGAAAGCACCTTAATCCGGAAGAGGCTACTTGGGAGCTGGAAAGTAGTATGCAGGAGCCATATCCATACTTATTCCAAGAAGATGAAATGGAACAAAGAAACAAAATTTATAACACCGAGGATGGAATTATATTTTAAGGGAGGCGTGTGTAATACCCCTAAATTAATAATTATGATTAATTCTGCTGGAAAAATACTTTATTTATTATTTTATTATTTTTTACAGAAAAGTAAAGAATAAATTTTTTGTAATAAAATATGTTGAAGGGGGACAAAAGTGTATATAGTTGTTGAAGAGTTTTTTGCTGACCCACAAGAGGAAAATACATGTGGCAGATGCCACTGAGTGAGAACTCAAGATGCAGGAGGCATCATCCCCAAAAATCAGGTCACAACTCCTAGTTGAGTGCTAAAGAGCAGGAGGCTCATAAATGACCAAGTCCTAGGAAAAATACTATATAATAGTATGTCCATGAGTAGAAAGAGTCTAGCATTGGATGGGGATTAAAATCTATGAATGAAAGATATGTCACATTGAAGGATTTTTTCTTGTGGTTCAATGAACGGGCTCGAGGATTCTATAACAAGTAATTGGGCTGCTATGGGAGTTGGTTAGGAAGAAGAGTTTCTCCACTTTTGTTTTCCCAACGTTGGTGCTAGGTTCATACTCTATGTTTTAAATGTTGTAGAATATGTTCACATCCTAGATCTGAAGTAGATTAAAGTAAATTCTAGTTGGTTTCAGTTAGCTTGTTGATGTTATACTTGAGTCTTGCACCTAATGGATTGAAAGCATCTATTTCTAAATCTGTATAGAGTATTCCTACATTTAACTATATATTTTATGTTTGTATCGATTTTCCCTAAATATTTTCTTAGTGTGTATTTACGAATCTGAATAAAGTATGGATCTCTAATCTTACTAGGAATTAGTTAATTTTTATCATATCTATACCACTGTATGTTTTCATAAAACTTATAAGTATATGTGGATAGAATAATACTCAAATATTGTACACATAGAAGTATTTTAGGATATGACATGTTATAGTATAGATCTACATTACTCATTGCATATGAATGAGATCCACTTAAAAATAGTATTCATCCTATTTCCTACACGAAATAACAGTTTTAAGTTATAATCTATTGTTATAATATAGATATATAGTATTTATAAGTGGAATCCACTTAAGTAATATTTATATTATTACAAACGCATAGGTTTCAAGTAAAAGTATTTGAATTGAATAAGACCTACACATCTGCACATATAATCATGAGAAATAAATGACCCTATCTTGGGTAGCCATACACAGGATCAATTAAAAACAAAAACTATACTAAAATTAACTAATCCACTTAACAAGATTTCAGATATCAATAATTGAGTCTCTTTAGGATATATACTTAACATACTTATGATAGCTAAATCATATTACAATTGTGGAAGAGTCGTTCTAAGTTTAGGCGAAAACAAACATACAAATCAAGAATCCTAGTATATTAACATCCACGGAGCATATGTAGGATAATAGATAAAAACAAAACAAATCCTTAACTATTTGATATGCAAATTACATCATTACATTCACAACCTTGAAAGCTTAGTTACAACACCGACATCGCTAACTGTAACAGCCGAGTAATTAAAACTTAAAGATCTCAACTCTAGTTAATATATCACAAGCCTAAGGGTCATATTCATTTAATGCGACAAGCACCAAAATTATAGGTCCGTAAGTCCATAACGTGGCAACCCAAATTTATACAGAGGAAGGAACATGATCAAGTATATGCAAATGTACAATACACTACAGAGATCGTAAGATGGAGTCCTTTAAAGGTATTTACTTAAATGCATAAATCACAACAAACAAAATCTAAATAGAATCACAGGATTAGATATCATTTATATTACAGATCACAACATAGTTTATTATTGTTGTAAGTGCATATCCAATGGCCGCCACCACCTTGCTAACCGACTATTTATGATTTATGCAGTCATAGATCCTACAGAGATAAAAATATAACAAGATTAAAGAAATTACTTAATATGGTCGTAATCCTATTCAATAGCTACCATCACAGTAAAGTTACCAAACATAATAACATGTATTATATATACAGAAATTATAATAAAAATGAAGTATAATGGATTTCCATGGTCGTAAGACCATCCACAATGGCAGCTGAAGGGTTGAACATAATCAACATAAATTTTTGTACTCATTAAAATTAACAAAACATCATTTGGGTTATTACCTATCCAAATTTGACATTCGTTTCATTTAAACCATTGCAAAAATATATTTAAATATATATATTACAGAATGGCTATAAGACCATCATTGATGGCTTCCATTGTAAAAATCTAATCACCATTGTTATAAAATAGTCTGGGGATAAGACCCGTCAAGGGCACCCCAAATCCTATCAAGGTTTAAATTAAACTAAAGTATTTCATTACATTACAGTGCCAAGTTAATGGATAAAGATTCGGCACAACCCAAGAAAGGTTTATAAATAACCATATATGAATTAAACCAAAGAACCACTTATCTTAATCATTGCAGCTACCAACAAAGCCCTCACGACCTATGCCCAGTGTGACCTACAACCACAATTTTGTTGGGTCAGCATGGTCACAACAGTTAAAAGAAATTAAAACAAAATTGAGATATGAATCAGGGTTGAGTATAGACAAACGTGGGAATTTGGAAACACAGTTCTGGGAGGAGGTAACCTTGTTGCCTCCCTCTCCAATGTTGAAACCTAGAAGTGGACCTTTTACAGTGAGTTATAATTACTTTGCAATTATCTTTAAAACATAGAAATAAACTTACAGAGTTTGAACCTTACCTTGGAATTTTGGAAACGAGGGTCAAGGTTGGCTCCTCTGAGCACCCTTATCCATCCACAGTCTATACTCGCCAAGAATATATCAGTAAAAAGAATAATGGAAACTATATTGTACAAACCCATCAAATTGCATAAAGAAGTTATCTAGTTTATGCTTACCCTTGGGAGCAGAATGTTCATGGTTTTTGGAAGCATTGGCAGGCTTGTTGGAGCTCCAATCTGGTTGGTGAACTGACGAGGAAGGTTGAGCAACATTTGTAACCTCAAGAACCGGAAAAAAATGCCATTAACACTGTAAAAACCAAGTAGGAACAGATAGAGAGAAAATCTTGACCATCGGACGGCCTCTGACAAGAAACAAATCAAATGCGAATCTCAAACAGATTAAAGACCTTTCTCAAAACCCTATCTAAACATTAATGATCTCCCATCTAGGCATAGGGTAGATATTTAGTCTATTGCCTCCTCGTGGGTCAAGCTGCACTGCCAACTCGCAGCTAGGAGATGTTTTAATTGTCGACCGAAAGTACCAATTAATGCATATTCGAATCATTACCAAAAATAAAATCATTGCAAATCCAACTATAGATATCATTTAAAATTACCAATAATAACCTATTCCATGGATCATTGGAGTATAACATATATTAGGTTATAAACAATCCTTATAACATGACAAGTCAAAACTTGCATAAAATCCATAGCATGTATTGTATACACTTATGCTAGAACCTTCGTGGAGTTGGACTATGGGACATAATGCCATCGTGGTTTTTGGCTAGATCCACACCCCTTCCATGGTAAACATAATATATGCATATTACAAGACCTTTAAATCAAGGTTTTTTCCTTTAGCACTAGGTTAGGCCAAGGTCTTGGAAACTTTTATAATCATAGCATAAATCTATGTGTTCAAAACATAAAGACTATAGTGCATGCATAGTTGGGTTTATGCATTAATCCATAAATCATTTTTAAAACCATATGATACAACATTTACACCATGATATTGAAGGGCCGTACAGAAAGGAATTCTTGAAACCAAAACATGTAGGGTCAGGCCAACAAAATATATATATAAACCCTCACTTTTTATTAATATCGAGAGTTCATCGCATGGAGAACCATACGCTTACAAGCCCTAATATTCTCATGCTCAGGAGTAGATCCTTACACCGATAGTATAAATTATGGTAAGGCCAAGGCCTTGTAAAATAATTTAATTAACGGGTTGGGTCAAGACATGGATTGACTCCCATGCTGTAGGATAATGCAGCCTATTATAAAGATAAATATTTAAATAAATAGGAATAAACAAAGTACATCACCTGCATGAATATGGTTTAAGGTTCCAGAAGGAACTAGCCATCGTAACCATCAGTAAATCCTGTCGTAATTAGCAGGACAAAGACATTAATAACAACAGAAGTAAAACATAGAAATCTACTAAGTAAATGTAAAAGTAATGCATGTAATTTTATTTTATTTTTTACGATATTTAGGTGTGTTACATAATGGTATTAGAGAACGATTACAACACTAGGACTGAATCGGCTCAACACTAGGACTGAATCGGCTCAACACTAGAACTGCTTCATAAAACATAAAACTAACTTTTAATTTATTTTGGTTAAATTCTCTTACACACAACAAAGAGAAGAATAACTATATTTTTGTAGGAAACATGGCATATGCAGAGATGTCTACAGAAGAGGAATGTCACCCAGAAAATCCTTTAAATAACAAAGAGGGTAACTTAAGGGATGGAGATATTTGGGTAGACTTAAATGGCAGTCAGGATAATAAATCTGAACTAAAACAAACTGTCAAAGAGTTAAGGTCTGAATTAAGAAAAGTTAAAGAAGATAACGAGCGAATCCTAAAGGCTCAGGAAGAAATAAATGTTATTCTGTTAGCTAAGATCCATAACAATGAAAAAGAAAAAATAAGGAATCTGAGCAATAAATTCCTAAAACTGCACCTTACAAATGTAAGGGAGGAAAGTTGGAATTTTTCAGCCATAAACCTGAAAATTCAAGTGAAGAGGCAGTTAAACATCACAGAAAATAGCAAGAGTTAAGCAAAAGCAGTGCTGATAACAAAAGGAAAAAGAATAAATACCCTATGAGAAAATCTCTGGGGAGTTTAAGAAAATTAAACCACCCATGTTTAATGGGGAAATTAAGAAAGGCGAAGAGTCGAAAGCCTAGTTGTCCATAATGAAAAAGTACTTCCAGATATACAACTAGACTGATGAACTTAAGGCTAAAATGGCCATCTATAATCTGACTGAAAAGGAAGATATATGGTGGCAAGAAATAAAGAAGGTTTAGGGGATAAAAGAGAGATATGTAACTTGGAAAAATTTTAAAAAAATCTTTAAAAGAAAGTACTTATCAAAAAAATATTATGAAGAAAAGGCCAAAGAATTTATGAACTATAAACTAAGGCTAGGAGCCATGACGATGAAAGAAATCTATAGTAAGTTCTTAATCCTACTTCATTACGTTCCTTACATAATTTATGAGAATCATAAAATACAATGCTTCCTTAGTTTTTTTCCTATCATGTTCAAAGAATGTATTGAGGAAGCGATGAGAAAGGAAAACTTCTGTTACGACCAAAACAAAAATAAAAGGGAAACTGCACCAGCTTGGAATAATAAAAGACCAAATAATTTTGATCCTAGAAAAAAGTAGAATTAGTAACATAAAAAAAATAGGAAATAACTATAGGGGGTATCAGGGTAATAACTACAAAGGCTTTAAACCCCAAAATTCTACAATAAAAGAACCTTCTGTTGTTCTTAATAAGAACCCGGCACAAAAAGAACCCTTAAAATGTTGGGAATGTGGAGGGCCACACTACTTTAAATACTATCCAGTAAGAAAAAATAATTTTAATGTTCATTCTATCCAAGAAGCAGTTACAGTTGAGGACATGGAAAGGATCATGCCCAGAATCTACGCTGCATTGGAAAACCAACAAGCAGACCACTAGACTTCTATGGTTGAAATTGAAGGTATGATAAACAATCAACCTATCTCTATTTTAATTGATCCACGTGCAATCCTAAGTTATATATCACCTATAATAGTGAATTATGCAAATTGGTACCATAAAAGTTTAATAAGTTGTGGCTTGTACAATTAACCACCGGTACAAAACTGAAAGTTATTAGTCTTGTTAGGAATTGTAAATTGATGATGAATGATTTCCTTATGTGTGTTAATGCAAATATTCTGCCTTTAGGATCCTATGATTTATTAATAGGAATGGATTGGCTAGAAGAACATAAATTTGTGTTAAATTGTTTTGATAAAACCTTTACATGTACTGAAGATAATGGAGATAATATAAAAGTAAAATGGATCCCTAGAAAGGTTACAGTCAAAGAAATATCTACGTTAAAAATGGAAAGATCAGTAAGAAAAGGATGTAAAGTGTTTTCTATCTATATAATGAATGATAGTGAAAATGATAACAAACTTAAACTAGAATACATACCAATCTTGAAGGAGTTTGAAGACATCTTTCCGAAAGAAGTCCTTGGACTTCCTCCAAAAAGAGACATTGACTTCATGATTGATCTGATACTCGAAGCGGTACCAACATCAAAATCTCTATACTGAATGAATATAATAGAACTTAAAGAGCTGAAATCATAACTAAAATAACTAATCGATAAAAAGTACATCCAGCCTAGTGTCTCTCCCTAGGGAGCATCGGTCTTATTTGTGAAAAATAAGGAAAAAACATTAGGATTATGTATATATTACCAACAGTTAAGAGAAATGACAATTAAGAAACGATACCCACTCCCTCAGATAGATGGTCTATTTGATCAATTATGTAGAGCAACTATCTTTTCAAAGATTGACTTAAGGTTTGGTTATCATCAAGTACGAATAAAAGATGGGGATATCTTTAAAACAACATTCAAGACCCGCATATGAGTTTGTCGTAATTCCTTTTGCGTTGACAAACACACCTGTTGCATTCATGTGTTTAATGAATGACATCCTGATCAAATGCCTAGATATGTTTGTAGTTCTCTTCATCGACGACATACTAAAATACTCTAAGAACGAACAATAAAAAAAGAACATTTAAGGATAATTCTACAAGTGTTAAGAGAACAACAACATTACGCAAAATTCAGTAAATGTGATTTATTTAAAGATAAGATTCAATATCTCAGACACATAGTGTCCAAGGATGGAATCTCTGTCGATCCTGACAAAATAAAGGCCATCACTGAATGGTCGGTCCCTAAGAACGTATCTGACATCAGATCATTTATGGGTATTTTCGTATACTACCGGAAGTTCATTGAAGGATTCTCTAAGATTGCCTACCACATAACTTCTTTACAAAAGAAAGGTAAAAAGTTTGAATGGACTGAAAAATGCATGAAAATCTTTAACTAAAATGCCTATTAACTATTGTCCCGATCTTAAAGATTGTTTATCCATTCAATGAATTTGTCATGTGTACCGATGCTTGCAAGGAAGGGCTAGGCGAACTTTTATTACAAGAAAATTATGATGTGGCATATGAATCTAGAAAATTAAACGAACATAAGAAAAACTATGTGACACACGATTTAGAACTTGCTTCCATAATTCACACCTTAAATATGTGGTGACATTATCTACATGGCGGGAAATTTCTCCTTATGTCTGATAACATAAGCCTTAAATATATGTATGATCAACAAAAATTGAATGAAAGATAGGAAAGATGGTTGTCCTTGTTAAGCGAGTATGATTTCAAATCAAACAAATAAAAGGAAAAGAAAAGAAAGTGGCGGACACTCTAAGTCATCATGCAAATTTATTGTTTGAAAGCAGCAACTATGAATCTGATCTGGAAAATCAGATTCTAAGTGCTAAAAATTCTGATAGACAATATCATAATTTAAAAGAAAATACTGCTAAAAATGAACAAAACCAAGTAAGAACAGATTTCAGCCTAAACAAACAAGTACTATTTCTATATAAAAACAAATTGTACATACCAAACATAACATAAATTAAAATTCTAGTTGTGAATGAGCTCCATAAACAACCGTATTCAAGGCATACTGGATACAAGAAAATGATCACTATGATCAGAAAGTATTTCTTCTGTCCAAACATGAAGAAAGAAGTGGAAAAATACGTAGCTCATTGTCTTGAAAGTTAGCAATTTAAGGTAGAATATCAACATCCCATAGGATTGTTGCAACCACTACCCTTTCCAGAATGGAAGTGGAAAACAATTAGTATGGATTTTATAACAGGCCTACCGAAGAATTTCGGACAGCATGATTCAATTATGGTCATAGTCAAAAAATTAAGTAAGGATGCTCATTTTATTCCTTAAATCTACCTATAAATTTGTTAACATTGAATATATTTTCATGAAAGAGATATTCAGGTTACACAGTGTATCGATGGTAATAATCTCAGACATAGATGCAAAATTTACAGGTAACTTCTGGAAATCCTTGCTTAAAGGTTTGGGAACACAGTTAAATTTCAGTACTGCATATAACCCACAAATGGATGGGCAAACTGAAAGGGTAAATCACGTCTTAGATGACATGCTAAGTATGTATTCCATGGACAAACCAGGTAAGTGGGAAGACTACCTACACTTAGTGGAATTTGCATATAATAATAATTTTCAAGTTTTTGCAGGGATGAGTCAGTTTGAAGTATTATATAGACATAAGTGTAATACTCCAATCTCATGGAGAAGTCTAGTTGATATATTAATGTTAGGACCTAAACAGATATGGAACTAACCCTAAAACAGGTACAAGAAAATTTGAAGGCTGCCCAAGGCAAGCAGAAAATTTATATTGATTTAAAAAGAACTCCTAGAGAGTTCCAAGTGGGTGATCATGTGTACATAAAGGTAAATCCCAAGAAACGTTCCTTGGGACTGGACAAGTATTCAAAATTGGCACCCATGTGTTGCAGGCCATTTGAAATTCTAGCTAAAGTAGGGTCGGTTGTGTATCAGTTAGCCCTACCACCCAATATTAAAGTGCATAATGTGTTTCATGTTTTTATATTGAAAATATATGTCCATGATGTTTCTCATGTGATTGATTGGATTATAATCCAGGTGGAACACGAAGGAGAGTTCCAAGTGGGGCTGGAGCGCATTCTCGACGGGAGAGAACTTTTACTCAAGAGTCATACCATTGGACAAATCAAGGTGCAATGCAAGCACCTTAGTCCGAAAGAGGCTACTTTGGAGCTGGAAAGTAATATGCGGGAGCCATTTCCAGACTTTTTCCAAGAAGATGAAATGGAAGAATAAAACAAAAGTTATAACACCGAGGACGGTGTTATCTTTTAAGGGGAGGTGTATGTAATACCCCTGAATTAATAAATATGATTAATTTTGCTGGAAAAATACTTTATTTATTATTTTATTATTTTTATTATTTTTGACAGAAAAATCAAGAATAAACATTTTGTAATAAAAACACTTTTTTATTTAATAAAATATGTTGAAGGGGGACAAAAGTGGATATAGTTGTTGAAGAGTGTTTGCTAGCCCATAATAGGAAAAGACATGTGGGAGAAACCACTAAGTGATAAATCAAGATACAGGAAGTATCATGGCCAAAAATTAGGTCACAACTCCTATTTTAGTGCTAAAGAGCACGAGCCTCATAAATTACCAAATCCTAGGAAAAATGCTATATAATAGTATGTCCATGAGAAGAAGGAGGATAGAATTGGATGGGAAATAAAATCTTTGAATGCAAGAGATGGTGCATTGAATTATTTTTCTCTTTTGGTTCAGTGAACAGGCTCGGGGATTCTGGAGCAAGTAACTCGGCTGCTCTGGGATATGGTTGGGAGAAAGAGATTCTCCACTTTTTTTTCCCTACATTGGTGCGAGGTTCATACTTTATGTTTTTAAATGTTGTAGAATATGTTCAAATCCTAGATCTAAATTAAATTAAAGTAAAATCGAATTGGTTTCAGTTATCTTACTAATGTTATACTTGAATCATGCACCTAATGGATTGAAATCATCTATTTATAAATCTGTATAGTGTATTCCTACATTTAACTGTATATTTTCTATTTATATCGATTTTCCCTAAATATTTTATTAGTCTGTATTTATGAATCTGATTAAAGTATGGATCTCTAATATTACCAGGAATCAATTAAATTTTATCAGAATTATACCACTATATGTTTTCATAAAACTTATAAGTGTATGTGGATAGAATACTATTCAAAACCTATACAGATAGAATTATTTTAGGATATAACTCGTGTTATAGTACATATCTACATTATTCATTACATACAAATGGAATCCACTTAAAAATAGTATTCATCCTATTTCCTACATGAAATAACACTTTTAATTTATAATCTATTGTTATAATATAGATCTATAGTATTTAGTGCAATCCACTTAAGTGATATGTATAGTATTACAAAATCATAGGTTTCAAGTCAAAGTATTCGAATTGAATAAGACCTACACATCTACACATCTAATCATGAGAAAGAAATGACCCTATCCTGGGTATCCATACAAAGGATCAATTAAAAACAAAAATCATACTCAAATTAACTAATCCACTTAACAAGATTTCATAGATCGAGATTGAGTCTCTTTAGGATATATACTTAATAGACTTATGATAACTAAATCATATTACAACTATGGAAGAGTCGTTCTAAGTTTAGGCGAAAACAAACATACAAATCAAGAATCCTAATATATTAACATCCATGGAGAATATGCAGGATAATAGAGAAGAAAAAAAACAAATCCTTAACTAACTTATATACAAGTTACATCATTACATTCATGGCCTTGAAAGCTTAGTTACAACACCGACATCGCTAACTATAATAGTCGAGTAATTAAAACTTAAAGATCTCAACTCTAGTTAAGATATCACGACCCTAAGGGTCATATTCATTTAACGCGACAAGCACCAAAATTATAGGGTCGTAATTCCACAATGTGTAAACCCAAATTTATACAAAGGAAAAACCATGATTAAGCATACATAAATGTACAATACACTACAGAGATTGTAAGATCAATTCCCTTAAAGGTATTTACTTAAACACATAAATCACACCAAACAAAATCTAAATAGAATCGCAAGCATAGCTATCATTTATATTAAAGATTACAACATAGTTTATTGTGGTTGTAAGCCCATATCCAATGGCTTCCATCACCTTGCTAACTGGCCATTTATGATTTATGTAATCATAGATCCTACGGGGATAAAAATCTAACAATATTAAAGAATGTACTTAAGATGGATGTAATCCTATTCAATAGTTACCACCACAACTGTCACATGCCCCAATTTTGCAAAAACAATTTTATATTATTTGAGGAACAATATGTTAAATTTTATGCTAAGTTGTAATTGATGACCTAGTGGGGTCAAGGATATTTAATATAAATTCTGAATATTTTATTTATAGATAAATAAAGGAGGAGACAACAGCATAGGAGAGCTGTTAAAAGAGTGTTTACTAATCAAATTGGTGGAGAATACTGGGTGGAGAGCAAACTGACATGTGGCAGCATCCTCAAACAAACTTCCAATTGTTGCAGGCCTGGAAACCTCCCTACATTTGTGGTGATGATTCCCCAAGAAAGTGGAATCATAGCAGGTGGCTCAATTAATGAAAAATGACCCAAAAGACCTAGGCAATCTTTATAAAAAATCCCATTGAAGAGAGCTGAGGCTGCTCATTCTAGAGAAGTGATCATTCAGGTTGAATGAATGTACTTCAGAGAAATTCAATGGAAGGGAAATCTGGAAATTGTTTGATGGGATAACTATTGATTGATCTAGTTGCAACTTTTAAGCTGGAGATCATACTACTGAGAGTAGAGTGTTTTATTGAGATATTGAACTAGTCAGTTGATAAAGGGTTCTACTATTTGCATTCTCCACCAGTTCTCAGCCAAGAAGACCAGGAACACGCTCAGGGGTCCTGAGGAAGCGTTGTTTGAGCGCTTTCCGAGAGATTGGTATGGAGGAACGGCCTCCAAAAGCTGTTGTCATCTTGTCCTCAACAGGTTCTATGTTATTTTATTTTACTATTTTAGTTAAATAAATATTAGTTTAACTGTTGTATGAATGTTAAAAGTTCAAAGTTTGTAAAATGCTAGATTTAGTATTCTTATTAGATTGTTATAGAAATGAAATTGGTTTAGGGAATAGTGAAATAGAATGAGAATAAATTTCTAAACTGTGTTTTTCCCCACCTCAAAACCAGGTCGTACTCTAGCACAGTTAGAATGTTGTAAGTAGATGAAAGAATTCTTAAGAGAACGAAAATAGTAGATAGGATTTTGTATCTGTAGATAGTTGAGTAAAATTTATTTCAATGTTTAAAATATTATGAAAAACAGTGTTATGGTTAATTTGTGTTTATTGCTTTTACTTAGTATAACTAAATAAGAATGCAGGAAAAGAAATAGTAAACTACACAAGAGTTACAGTAATAGTATACTGATACAAATAAAATTTTATAGAAGATAACAGTTAAGTATATACACAAGTTATTAACCTTATAGTATATCTTTTAAACTATTTACTAAATTTTAAACTATTACTTAATACAAACCAGCTTGGGGTTATGTGTATAATCTCTTTATTTATGAAAAATAAGCTGGGTTACAGAGTTAACCTCCTATTTCTTACAAAGCTCGGAATATTTCTAAATTACAAAATAGTAAATAAATAAATGTAAATATAAACATTAAACGAAATAAAACTAAGAATTGCATAAATATGAGAAAATTATTTTAAACGGAGAGGCTTATAACCTGTGAAAGAAGAATTTGAGGGTTGAAACCATAGCAACTAATTTATCCTTTTATAAATCAATCTATTTAAATTTTTAACCATTTATATTTTTAACTATGTAAGCAAACTTTACAGGAAGACTATAAATCGTGCCGTGGACTGTTTACGGTCTTATCTGAAAATAAACATCCTTTATAAATAGTAATTTAAACATATAATTTCCAGGTTAACAAATCATAACAACACGAGATAGAGCTCCAAGATTTACAAAGTCTTCTTCATAAAACCAACTGTATTTACATTGGTCGGCCGTAAGGCTAAAAAGAAACTTAACAAAAAAACAAATCATGGCTCAAGGACCGGTATTACCCAGCTTAACAGCAAGGGTTTGCAAGTGAACTGGAAAGTAACATCATACTAAAATCCCTTAACTAACGAGAAACCAAAACAGGCTTCCAAGCATCATGTTCTCCCTCAACAACCCTCATTGCAAGTAGGGTAAAACCCATGTTTGAAATCAGGGCTTACCGGTTGGGCCACGAGTCCACTGAAGCGGGTCATTGTTTTATTTCCACCAAAGCTTGGAGTTGTCATGGGTTCCTGCAAGTAGCATGATACCGAGTGATTAGTATAATGCTCGACTTGTAAGTTTAAAACCCTAACTGTATTAATAAAATGAAAAAGAGTTTCCCATTTAAAACTGAGTTATTTTTACCTATAAGTAGAAGATATTTTGAGAAATGAAGAAGTCATCACCAACTTTACCAATTTGCACAGAGGAGTAATCAACCCCTATGCCGACCTAGAGTGGAGACAGTATTAACAAATTTAACTCCACAAGCCGTGACGAGATACAAGCAAGATAGAACTGAAACCATGGACAATCCAAGAGCCAAACACAAAAAACAATAACCACTCATGCAGTGAAACTCCCAACCATGAAGTTATGGAACTTAAGACTGAGTAACAAGACTATAGCAGCAACGAACTCGAGCCATGGAGCAAGAAAGTAGAGGAACAGCCTCTCATGGCTGTCAAGAAAAATACACAGAGCAGCCCGCAGGCCAGCGAAACCCTCGGAGTAAAAATGACAGGTGAATAGGGTTTTCCAACCTTTTAAGTCACCAATGCATGGACGGGAGTAGACCACGTTCCCTCCAAATCTTTTAACCATCCATTGGTCTAGTCTATAGTCAATCTGCATTCCAATAATTTATTTTGTTATTGCTATGATCATAACAAACTATGCACACGACTATGGAGTATATATATATATATATATATATATATATATATATATGTTCGTTAGTGAGAACATAAACAATATCATTGTAAACGATGGTATCGAGGTTATGTTAATTGTTAAAATGATTTTTATAACGTTGACTTTGCCATTGGTACAATCCCAAAGTCGACCATACAATAAACATTTCCAAATAACAATTTGTATATTCACTTTGCAAAATGATTTTAATATATTTATATATATTATATGTAGCTCAGACTAGACTATTGGCAATCAATGGTTTAAAGTTGGTTTCAATTGCTAATAACTAGTATATGTCATTTGACTATAGAGTAAGGTGTTTTAAACCATGTCAAATAATCAATCACGAGGTTTGACCTTAGTGTGAGTTTTTACAAATAATATTTTGTATGCTCAACTTGCCAATGATAATAATAATGGTTCCTATCATTATTTACAAAGACAGTTTTTTATTGTTTATGTTTACTTGGTTCTAGCATAGTATAAGAATCTTTGTCATATTGTTTCACTTGATTTAGACCTCAAATTAGAAGTTCTAGGTAGTAAAATCTACCATAGTAGTTATTAAACACTACATCTTAATAAAAGTGAGGCAACATTATGATAGTAATTTTACTATGGTGTAAACCATGTACAAGGTTTATAATTTATAGGAATAACACTAATAATGTATTTACCTATGATTTAGACTTTATAAAAGTGGTAGTAGGTAATTTTCCATCTTAGGATGATATATCTAGTTACAAGAACCAAACTGATAATGTCATGGAAATTTCCAGGTAGAATATTTCTACACGATACAAATAACAATTATATTGGAATGTTATAAAATAAGGGGTATTGTATATAGTTACAATAATACAAGCAGTAAAGCAATAGTTTAAGTACTGAAGTCTATAACTTGATTCTTAGCATACTTACATACAAATAACAGGCTATTAAATTCTATTGCTAGTAAGAAAAAGACAAAATAGAAACATGTACTCTAATGGAAATCTTTACTATCAAGATTGATAGGAGTACCTCCACGAATAAGAGATAGTACATTTAAACATAACATCAGTAATATAAGCATGTTAAAATAAAATAAAATATATGATGAAGAACTTGAGCTCTAAGCTCACAGTAAGTATCTTTTGTTTCGCTAAGTATGATAAAGATAACGATCTTTATATCTAAACTTGATAATTGTCTTAGAAATAAAAACAATAGAATACAATTACTTTACCTCATCAAACCTTGCTTAAGAATAATCAGTTTATTTACTAGCATATTAACATGCAAACAGAAATACTTCTTGCTACCTTATGAATTAAACTCCTACTTGATCGATCATTACCTATTGAACCTGTAAGAACCAGCAGTCCATCTGCTTTAGCATAACGCTAAGTAAGCCCAAGTTTTCAAAGATAGATTTCACCTACTTGCCAAAAAGTAACATTATCAGTAAGTCTAAAAGAAATCTGGACGCAGGTCATTCTTATATACTTTATGGAAATGAAAGTTATATGAGTTATTGTATTATGAAACTAATTAATATTATCCGTTAAACTATTTCATTTTCTGCTAACCGCTAGTAGTTAGTAAACTGCGTTATCAGACATTTTATGTTATCTTAAAAATTTTAAATTTTTATGAAATTTTGGGGTTATGACATGTGGTATCAGAGCACAAAGTTCAAACACTAGGCCTTGATGAAGCTCAAATTGCTTATATGAAACAGTGTATTAGATCATTTTGTTGATGTTGTTTTCTTTTAATGTTATTCAACAGATAAATTTGTTTATGAGTTTAACAACAGGTATGGAAAGACTGGAGGAATATGCGGAAGAGGAATCTCCCTTTACTGAACAAGAAAACTTACAAAGAGAACCTATACAAGAAGACATAACCACTAATTCCTCAGAACTTTTACAAACAATAAAAGAATTAAAATCTGAAATGGAATCTGTTAAAAAAGAAAATGAGAGGATTCTGAGAGCTCAGGAGGAGCTGAATAAAATCCTAACAGAAAGATTTCAAACTCAGGGAAGGGGTAAAAGAGCTGATTCAGAAGATATAAGTTACCAACATAAGTATAAAAGATTAAATAGACTAAAAATGAAAGCAGCTCATCTTCCGAAGTGTTTGGTGATCAACGTAATTTTCATTCTACTAGTGATAGTAATGAGGATAACCACTATACTAGAAGAGAAAATATAAATCATATGAAGAAATTTCTGGAGAGTTTAAAAAGATCAAACCGCCAACCTTTAATGGGGAAACTGAGAAGGGGGAGGAAGTGGAATCCTGGTTATCTGGGATGAAGAAGTACTTTCAGATTTATAACTATTCTAACCAATTAAAGGCTAGAATGGCTATCTATAATCTTTCATGGAAAGCTGATATAACATAAATTGGAGTACCTTCAAGAAGTACTTTAAAAAGAAACTTTTATCTACACAGTACTATGAAGAAAGAGCTAAATAATTCTATGAGCTTAAAATAGGTACAATGACTATGAAAGATTTGAACAGTAAGTTTTTAAGTCTGCTTAGGTATGTGCCATACCTTGTAGATGAAAAACCAAAGGTACATTGGTTTCTCAGCTGTCTACCTTATCACATAAAGCATAGGATTGAGTATGACAATCCAAAAACTCTGGAAGAAGCTATGAGGAAAGCCAATTTCTGTTATGAACATAATAGGAAAAAGGAGAGTATGGCCAACTGGAAGGCCAAAAAGAATCATAATTATGATCAAAAGAAGAAAGAGTTTGTTCCTAATCGGAATTCCAAAAATAATAAGGCCAGAAATTTTTCTAATAAGAATTTCCAAGGGAATAAGAATAATTCACCAAACAATCAGAACAATCAAAAGAGTAAAGAGTCCGATAATAATCATGGTAATTACATGAAAAAATTTGAACAAAAAGATCCCATAAAGTGTTGGGAGTGTAATGTCCCACATTATGCCTCATTCTATCCTAATTGGAAAAAGACTGTCAGTAATATCCATACAATATAGGAGGAGATGACTGTGGGATATTTAGCGAGGACTATGCCTAGGATCAATGCAGCCTTGGAGAATCGACAAGCAGACTATCAAACTTCGATGGTGGAAGTAGAAGGTAAGATAAACCAAACACCCATAGCTATTTTAATTGATCCAAGAGCTAGTTTAAGTTATATTTCACCTAATTTGGTAGAAAAATGTAAACTTCCTATTGAAAAGTTTGTAAATTTTTGGTTGGTTCAGTTAGCTACTAGTGCAAAGAGGAAGGTAACTAGTTTTGTAAAGAATTGTGTAGTAGTTATGAATCAATTTGAAACTTTTGTAAAGCTTAATGTACTACCTCTGGGTTCTTATGACATACTAATCGGTATGGATTGGTTAGAAAAACATAGGGTGATCTTAAACTGCTATGATAAAACCTTTACTTGTATAAATAAAGATGGAAAACTAATAAGCATAAAGGAAATCCCTAGAAAAACAACTATAAGGATCATTTCTGCTCTGCAGCTTAAGAGAGCTGTTAGGAAGGGTTGTAAGGCTTATGCAGTAACAGTAACTAATGAGAAAAATCTAAATAATATAGATAAATTAAAATTGGAGGATATACCAGTTTTAAAAGAGTATGCATATGTATTTCCGGAAGCAATTACGGGACTGCCTCCGAAAAGGGAACTAGATTTTACCATTGAACTAGTACCGGGTGCAGTACCCAGCTCAAAGGCCCCTTATTAGATGAACATACTTGAACTTAATGAACTTAAGTCACAATTAAAAGAACTTATTAACAAGAAGTATATTCGACCCAGTGTGTCTCCTTGGGGGGGCACCTGTCATCTTCATTAAGAAAAAGGACGGAACTCTACGACTTTGCATAGATTACTGTCAATTGAATAAGATGACTATTAAAAATAGATACCCATTTCCTCGCATAGATGATCTGTTTGATCAACTACGTGGAGCCACGGTGTTTTCAAAATTTGATTTAAGGTCTGGATATCACCAAGTTAGGATTAAAGATGAAGACATCTTTAAAACAGCTTTTAGGACTCGATATGGAGATTACGAGTTTGTCGTCATGCCATGCAGGCTTACTAACGCCCCAGTTGTTTTTATGTGTTTAATGAATAATGTAATGCATAAATATCTGGATAAGTTTGTGGTCGTGTTTATTGATGACATATTAATCTATTCGAAATCTGAAGAAGAACATAAGGCACATTTAAAAATTGTTTTGCAAGAGTTACGATATCATCAACTCTTTGCAAAGTTTAGTAAATGTGATTTCTTTAAGGAAAAAATCCAGTACTTAGGTCATGTGGTGACTAAGGATGGAATTTCGGTGGATCCTAAAAAGATAAAGGCGATTGAAGATTGGCCAGTTCCTAAAGATGTAATTGATGTTCGATCCTTCATGGGAATTACCGATTATTACCGAAGTTTCATTGAAGGGTTCTCGAGAATTGCAAATCCGATAACCTCTTTGCAGAAGAAGGGAAAGAAATTTGATTGGAATCAAAAGTGCAAGGAGAGTTTTAAAAAGTTAAAAACTTTATTAACCAACACACCTATTTTAAGAATAGCTGATCCAAATAAATATTTTGTAGTATGTATTGACGCCTGCAATGATGGTTTAGGCAGAGTATTGACTCAAGAAGGGCATCTTATTGCTTATGAATCTAGGAAATTAAAAATTCATGAAAAGAATTATGCAACTTATGACTTGGAATTAGTTGATGTCATACATGCTCTAAAGATGTGGTGTCATCATTTAATTGGAAGAAAATTTATTCTAATGACTGATAATAAAGGACTAAAATATCTGTTAGATCAGCCTAATCTGAATGCTAGACAAGCTAGGTGGCTAGCTTTTCTAAGTGAGTATGATTTCGAAATTCAGCACATTAAAGGGAAAGAAAATAAAGTTGTTGATGCATTAAGTAGAAATGCAAGGTTGAACTTTGCAGCAGTTATCAGCACTTATACAATAGATCTGGAAGAACAGCTTAAAGCAAGGTTAGAACAAGATGAAATTTACCAAAAATTACAAGCAAAAATGAAAGAAAATCCAACAGAAAGTTTAAGTAAAGGGTACAGCTTGAATGAAAAAGGATTTTTACTAGATAAAGATAGAATGTATGTACCTAATGTACCTAAAGTTAACTTATTAAATTTTAGATGAAATCCATAATACTCCATACTCAAGCCATCTGGGTTATCAGAAGACTATAACTATGTTAAGAAAAGAATATTTTTGGTCAAACATGAAGACTGAACTGGCAGAATATATCACTAGGTGTTTTGAATGTCAGCAAGTAAAAACTAAACATCAACACTTAGCTGGATTACTTCAGCCATTGCCCATTCCTAGATGGAAATGGGAGATAATTAGTCTTGATTTTGTTACTGGAATGCCTAAAAAGCAGAATTTAAATGATTCTATAATGGTAGTAGTTGATAAATTAAGTAAAGCAGCCCATTTTATACCTGTAAAAACTACCTATAAAGCTGCAAACATAGCTGATATCTTTTTAAAGCAAATTTTTCGACTGCATGGGATACCGAAAGTTATAATCTCAGATTAAGACCCTAAATTTACAGGTAACTTTTGGAATCTCTATTTAAAGGATTAAATACTACACTAAATTTTAGTACTTCGTTCCATCCTCAAACTAATGGACAGACTGAAAGAGTAAACCAAGTATCGGAAGATTTGCTAAGAATGTATGTAAAATATCAGCGAGGAGGTAAATGGGAGGATTATTTGCACCTAGTGGAATTTGCTTATAATAATAATTATCAAGCTTCAGCCAGATTTAGTCCTTTCAAAATCTTGTATGGAAGGAAGTGTAACACTCCTATCTCTCAGAGTAATCCAGTGGACAGATTAGTATTAGGTCCTAAATTATTGAAAGAAATGGAAGAAATTGTAAAGCATGTACAAGGTAATCTGAAAAATTGCGCAAAATCGACAGAAAGTCAAGCAGACCTTAAAAGAACTCCAAAATATTTTTAGGTAGGTGAACATGTTTTCATCAAGGTGAGACCCAAAAAGAGCTCTCTGAGGTTGGGTAGTTGTGCAAAACTAGCACCTCTTACTATGGTCCTTCTGAAATACTGTCCAGGATTGGACAGGTAGCTTATCAGTTAGCCTTACCACCGAATTTAAGAGTTCATAACATTTTTCACATTTTTGTATTAAAGAAATATGTTCATAATGCTACTCATGTTGTTAACTGGAATGATGTATAAGTGGAACCAGAAGGATATTTTCTGGTGGAACCAAACTGTATCCTCGAGCGGAAGGAGATCACACTTCGGAACCCCACCCTTAATCAGGCGAAGGTGCAATGGAAGCACCTTAGTCCAAAGGAAGCCACCTGCAAATTGGAAATTCATATGCGGGATGCATATCCAATTCTGTTCTAGGGGACTCTTCTGAGGATGAGGAATAAATAACATGGAGGACGATGTTATAATTTAAGGGGGTGTGTATGTCACATGCCCCAATTTTGCAAAAACAATTTTATATTATTTCAGGAACAATATGTTATTGTATACTAAGTTGTAATTGATGACCCAGTGGGGTCAAGGATATTTAATGTAAATTCTGAATATTTTATTTATAAATAAATAAAGGAGGAGGCAACAGCTTATGAGAGCTGTTAAAAGAGTGTTTACTGGTCAAATTTGTGGAGGATACTAGGTGGAGAGCAAACTGACATGTGGCAGCATCCTCAAACTATTTCCAATTGTTGCAGGTGACAACCTCCATACATTTGTGGTCATGATTCCCCAAGAAAGTGGAATCAGAGCAGGTGGCTCAATTAATGAAAACTGACCCAAAATACCTAGGCAATCTTTATAAAAATTCTCATTGAAGAGAGCTAAGGCTGCTCATTCTAGAGAAGTGATCATTCAGGTTGAATGAATGTACTTCAGAGAAATTCAATGAAAGGGAAATATTGAAAGTGTTTGAGGGGATAACTGCTGATTGATCTAGTTGCAGCTTTTAAGCTGAAAATCATACTGCTGAGAGCAGAGTGTTTTACTGAGATATTGAACTAGATAATTGACAGACGGTTCTACTGTTTGCATTCTCCACCAGTTCTTAGCCAAGAAGACCAAGAATAGGCTCGGGGGTCCTGAGGAAGCGTTGTTTGAGCGCTCTCCAGAAATTGGTAGGGAGGAACGGCCTCCTAAAGCTATTGTCATCTTGTCCTCAACAAGTTCCATGTTATTTTATTTTACTGTTTTAGTTAAATAAATATTAATTTAACTAATGTATGAATGTTAAAAGTTCATAGTTTGTAAAATGCTAGATTTAGTATTCTTATTATATTGTTGTAGAAATGAAATTGGTTTAGGGATTAGTGAAATAGAATGAGAATAAATTTCTAAACTGTGTTTTTCCCCACCTCGAAACCAAGTCGTACTCTAGCACAGTTAGAATGTTGTAAGTAGATGAAAGAATTCTTAAGAGAACGAAAATAGTAGATAGGATTTTGTATCTGTAGATAGTTGAGTAAAATTTATTTCAATGTTTAAAATATTATGAAAAACAGTGTTATGGTTAATTTGTGTTTACTGTTTTTACTTAGTATAACTAAATAAGAATGCAGGAAAAGAAAAGTAAACTACACTAGAGTTACAGTAGTAGTATACTGATACAAATAAAAGTTTATAGAAGATAACAGTTAAGTATATACACAAGTTATTAAACTTACAATATATCTTTTAAACTATTTACTAAATTTTAAACTATTACTTAATACAAACCAGCTTAGGATTACGTGTATAATCTCTTTATTTATGAAAAATAAACAGGGTTATAGAGTTAACCTCCTATTTCTTACAGAGCTCGGAATATTTCTAAATTACAGAATAGTAAATAAATAAATGTAAATATAAACATTAAACAAAATAAAACTAAGAATTGCATAAATAGGAGAAAATTATTTTAAACGAAGAGGCTTATAACCTGTGAAAGAAGAATCTCAGGGTTGAAACCCTAGCAACTAATTTATCCTTTTATAAATCAATCTATTTAAAGTTTTAACCATTTATATTTTTAACTATGTATGCAAACATAACAATAAGACTATAAATTGTGCCGTGGATTGTTTGCAGTCTTATTTGAAAATAAACATCCTTTATAAATAGTAATTTAAACATATAATTTCCAGGTTAACAAATCATAACAACACGAGACAGAGCTCCAATATTTACAAAGTCTTCTTCATAAAACCAACTGTATTTACATTGTCGGTCCGTAAGGCTAAAAACAAACTTAACAAAAATACAAATCATGGCTCAAGGGCCGGTATTACCTAGCTTAACAGCAAGGGTTTTCAAGTGAACTGGAAAGTAACATCATACTAAAATCCCTTAGCTAACGAGAAACCGAAACAGGCTTCTAAGCATCATGTTCTCTCTCAACAACCCTCATTGCAAGTACGTTAAAACCCATGTTTGAAATCAGGGGTTATCGGTTGGGCCACGAGTCCACTAAAGCCGGCCATTGTTTTATTTTCACCAAAGCTTGGAGCTGTCATGGGATCCTGCAAGTAGCACGATACCGAGCGATTATTATAATGCTTAGTTTGTAAGTTTAAAACCCTAACTGTATAAATACAATGACAAAGAGTTTCCCATTTAAAATTGAGTTATTTTTACCTCTAAGTAGAAGAGATTTTGAGCAGCAAAGAAGCTGTCACCAGCTTTACCAATTTGCACAGAGGAGTAATCAACCCCTATGCCGACCTAGAGTGGAGACAGTATTAACAAGTTTAACTCCACAAGCCATGACGAGATACAAGCAAGACAGAACTGAAACCATGGACAGGCCGAGCGCCAAACACAAAAACCAATAACCACTCGCGCAGTGAAACTCCCAACCACGAAGTTCTGGAACTTAAGACTAAGTAACGAGACTATAGCAGCAACAAACTCAAGTCACGGAGCAAGCAAGCAGAGGAACAGCCTCTCATGGCTGTCAATAAAAATACACAGAGCAGCCCCCAGGCCAGCGAAACCCTCGGAGTAAAAATAACAGGTGAATAAGATTTTCCAGCCTTTTAAGTCACCAATGCATGGATGGGAGCAGACCATGTGCCCTCCAAATCTTTTAACCACGCATGGGTCTAGTCTATAGTCAATCTGCGTTCCAATAATTCATTTTTTTATTGCTATGATCTTAACAAACTATGCACATGGCTATGGAGTATATATATATATGTTCGTTAATGAGAACATAAACTATATCATTGTAAACGATGGTATCAAGGTTATGTTAATTGTTAAAATGATTTTTATAACGTTGACTTTGCCATTGGTACAATCCCAAAGTCAACCATACACTAAACATTTCCAAATAACAATTTGTATATTCACTTTGCAAAATGATTTTAATATATTTATATATATTCTATGCAGCTCATACTAGACTATTGGAAATCGATGGTTTAAAGTTGGTTTTAATTGCTAATAACTAGTATATGTCATTTGACTATAGCATAAGGTGTTTTAAACCATGTCAAATAATCAATCACAAGGTTTGACCTTAGTGTGAGTTTTTACAAATAATATTTTGTATGCTCAACTTTCCAATGATAATAATAATGAATCCTATCATTATTTACAAAGACAGTTTTTGATTGTTTATGTTTACTTGGTTCTAGCATAGTATAGGAATCTTTGTCATATTGTTTCACTTGATTTAGACCTCAGATTAGAAGTTCTAGGTAGTAAAATCTACCATAGTAGTTATTAAACACTACATCTTAATAAAAGTGAGGCAACATTATTATAGTAATTTTACTATGGTGTAAACCATGTACAAGGTTTATAATTTATAGGAATAACACTAATAATGTATTTACCTATGATTTAGACTTTATAAAAGTGGTAGCAGGTAATTTTCCATCTTAGGATGATGTATCTATTTATAAGAACCAAACTGATAATGTCATGGAAATTTCCAGGTAGAAGATTTCTACAGGATACAAGTAACAATTATATTGGAATGTTATAAAATAAGGGGTATTGTAAATAGTTACAATAATACAAGCAATAAAGCAATAGTTTAAGTACTGAAGTCTATAACTTGATGATTAGCATACTTACATACAAATAACATGTTATTAAATTCCATGGCTAGTAAGAAAAAGACAAAATAGAAACATGTACTCTAATGGAAATCTTTACTATCGAGATTGATAGGAGTACCTCCACGAATGAGAGACGGTACATTTAAACATAACATCAATAATATAAGCATGTTAAAATAAAAGTAAATGTATGACGAAGAACTTGAGCTCTAAACTCACAGTAAGTATCTTTTATTTCGCTAAGTATGATAAAGATAACGATCTTTATATCTAAACTTGAATACTGTCTTAGAAATAAAAACAATAGAAGACAATTACTTTACCTCATCAAAGCTTGCTTAAGAATAATCAATTTATTTACTAGCATATTAACATGAAAACAGAAATACTTCTTGCTACCTTATGAATTAAACTCCTACTTGATCAATCGTTACCTGTTGAACCTGTAAGAACCAGCAGTCCATCTGTGTTAGCATAACGCTAAGTAAGCCCAAGTTTTCAAAGATAGATTTCACCTACTTGCCAAAAAGTAACATTATCATTAAGGCTAAAAGAAATCTGGATGTGGGTCATTCTTATATACTTTATGGAAATGAAATTTATATGAGTTATTGTATTATGAAACTAATTAATATTATCTGTTAAACTATTTCATTTTTCGCTAACCACTCATAGTTAGTAAACTGCGTTATCAGACATTTTATGTTATCTTAAAAAATTTAAATGTTTATGAAATTTTGGGGTTATGACAACAGCAAAGTTATCAAATATAGCAACATGTATTATATATACATAAATTATAAGAAAAATGAAGTATAATGCATTTACACGGTATATACCATCCACAATGGCAGTCGAAGGGTTGAACACAATCAACATAAATATTTGCACAAAGTAAAATTAACGAAACATCATTTGGGTTATTACCCAGCCAAATCCGGCATTCATTTCGTTTAAACCATCACAAATATATATTTAAATATATATTACAGAGTGGCTATAAGACCATCATTGATGGATTCCACTGTAAAAATCTAAACACCAGTGTCATAAAACAGTATGGGAATACGAGCCGTTAAGGGCACCCCAAATCCTACCAAGGTTTAAATTAAACTAAATTATTTCATTACATTACAGTTCCAAGTTAATGGAGAAAGAGTTTACATAGCATGAGAAAGTTTTATAAATAACCATATATGAATTAAACCAAAGAGCCACTTATCTTAATCACTGCGGCTACCAACGAAGTCCTCACAACCTCTACCCAGCATGACTTGTAACCACGATTTGGTTGGCTCAGCATGGGTCACAACAATTAAAAGAAATTAAAACAAAATTGAAATATGAATGAGGGTTGAGTACATACATATCTAGGAATTTGGAAACATGGGCCTGCGAGGAGGTGACCCTGTCTCCTCCCTCTCTAGTTTTGAAACCTACAAGTGGGCCTTTTATAGACAATTATAATTACTTTTCAATTATCTTCAAAAGCCATAAATAAACTTATAGAGTTTGATCCTTACCTTGGCATTTTGGAAATGAGGGCTAGGGGTCGGCTCCTTCGAGCACCCTTATCCCTCCATAGTCTACAGTCACCAAGAATATATCAGTAAAAACAAGAATGGAAACTATATTGTACAAAACCATTAAATTGCATAAAGAAGTTATTAAGTTTATGATTACCCTTGGGAGCAGATTGTTCGTGGTTTTTGGAAGCATTGGTAGGCTCGTTGAAGCTCTGGTGTGGTTGGTGAACCGGTGAGGGAGGATGAGAAACATTTTTTACCTCAAAAACCAAAACAAAATGTTATTAACGCTATAAAAACCAAGTAGGAATGGATAGATAGCAGAGCTCGGCCCTCGGTCGACCTCCGATAAGCAACATCTCAAATGTGAAGCTCAGACAGAGTAAAGACCTCTTTAAAAACCCTATTGAAACATTAACAATCTCCCATCCAGGTGTAGGGAATAGATTTACTTTGCATGTTTCCTCGTGGGCCTAGATGCGCTGCCAACTCGCATCTAGGACATGTTTTAATTGTTGATCGAAAGTACCAATTAATGCATGGTCGAATCATTACCAAAAATCAAATCATTGCAAATACAACTATGGATATCATTTAAAATTACCAACCATAACCTATTCCATGGATCATCAGAGTATAACATATCCTACATTATAACCAAACCTTATAACATGACAAGTCAAACCTTGCATCAAAACCACACCATGTATCGTATACACTTATGCTAGAACCTTCATGGAGTTGGACTATGGTACATAATGCCAGATTGGAAGAATAAAAGACCAAAAGCAGAATAAGTTCCATAAAAAAAGAAAAATAAGTTCCATAAAAACATAGGAAATAACTATAGGGGATATCAGGTTAATAACTACAAAAGATTTAAACCCCAAACTTTTTCAGTAAAACAACCTTATATTATTCTTAATAAGAACCCAACACAAAAGGAACCCTTAAAATGTTGGGAGTGTGGAGGGCCACACTAATTTCAAGACTATCTAGTAAGGAAAAATAATTTTAATGTTCATTATATCCAAGAAGCAGTTACAGTTGAGGACATGGAAAGGAGCATGCCTAGAATATGCGCTGCATTGGAAAACCAGCAAGCAGACCACCAAACCTCTATGGTTGAAATTGAAGGTATGATAAACAGTCAACCTATCTCTATTTTAATTTATCCAAGTGCAATCCTAAGTTATATATCACCTAGAATAGTTGAATTATGCAAATTGGTATCGGAAACGTTTGATAAGTCGTGGCTAGTACAATTAGCCACCTATACAAAATGGAAAGTTACTAGTCCTGTTAGGAATTGTAAATTAATGATGACAGATTTCCTTATGCATGTTAATGTAAATATTTTTCCTTTAGGATCCTATGATTGGCTAGAAGAACATAAAGTTATGTTAAACTATTTTGATAAAACCTTTACATGTATTGACGATAATGGAGATAATATAAAAGTAAAAGGGATCCCTAGGAAAGTTACAGTTAAAGAAATATATGCGTTACAAATGAAAATATCAGTATGAAAAGGAGGTAAAGAGTTTGATGTCTATATAATGAATGATAATGAAAATGATAACAAACTTAAACTAGAAGACATACTAGTCTTTAAGGAAATTGAAGACATCTTTCTGGAAGAAGTCCATAGACTTCCTCCGAAAAGAGACATTAACTTCACGATCGATCTGATACCTGGAGCAGCACCAGCATCCAAATATCTATACCAAATGAATATAATAGAACTTACAGAGCTGAAATCACAACTACAAGAACTAATTGATAAAAATTACATTCGTCCTAGTGTCTCTCCCTAGGGAGCACCACTCTTATTTGTGAAAAAGAAGGATGAAACATTAATATTTTGTGTAGATTACAGACAGTTAAGTAAAATGACCATTAAGAACCGATACCCACTCCCCCGGAGAGATGATATATTCGATCAATCTTGTGAAGCAACTATATTTTCAAATATAGACTTAAGGTATGGCTATCATCGAGTACGAATAATAGATGAGGATATCTTTAAAATAGCATTCAAGACCCGCTATGGTCCCTATGAGTTTTTTGTAATTCCTTTTTGGTTGACAAACGCACCTATTGCATTCATGTGTTTAATGAATGGCATCTACTAATATACTCTAATGTTTTGCTTTTCTTCATCAATGACATACTAATATACTCTAAGAACCAACAAAAACATAAAGAACATGTAAGGATAATTCTACAAGCATTAAGAGAACAACAACTTTACGCAAAATTCAGTAAATATGATTTCTTTAAAGATAAGAATCAATACCATGGACACATAGTGTCCAAGGATGGAATCTCTGTCGATCCTAATAAAATAAAGGCCATCACTGAATGGCCAGTCCCTAAGAACGTATCTAACATCAAATCATTTAAGGGGATTGCCAGATACTACCAGAATTTCATTGAAGGATTCTCTAAGATTCCCTACCCCATAAATTATTTACAAAGAAAGGTAAAAAGTTTAAATGGACTCAAAAATGCATGGAAATCTTTAAAAAACTAAAACACCTATTAACTACTTCCCCGATCTTAAATATTTCTTATCCATTCAAGGATTTCTCCATGTGTAGCAACGCTTCCAAGGAAGGGATAGGAAGATTTTTATTACAAGAAAATTATGTTGTGGCATATGAATCTAGAAAATTAAAAGATCATGAGAAAATCTATGCAACACACGATTTAGAGCTTGTTTTCATAATTCACGCCTTAAATATGTGGCGACGTTATCTAATTGGGAGGAAATTTCTCCTTGTGGCTGATAACATAAGCCTTAAATATCTGTTTGATCAACAAAATTTGAATGCAAGACAGGAAAGATGGTTGTCCTTTTTAAGAGAATATGATTTTGAAATCAAACATATAAAAAGAAAAGAAAATAAAGTGGCAGGTGCTCTAAGTCATCATGTAAATTCACTATTTGCAAGCAACAACTATGAATCTGATCTGGAAAATCAGATTCTAAGTGCTAAAAATTCTAATAGAGAATATCGGATTTTAAAATAAAAGACTACTAAAAATGAACAGAACCAAGTAAGAACATATTTCATCCTAAACAAACAAGGACTGTTGCTGCATAAAAACAAGTTGCACATACCAAACATAATGGAAATTCAACTTACAGTTATGAATGAGCTCCATAAACAACCGTATTCAGTGAATCCTGGATACCAAAAAATTATCACTATGATCAAAAAAGGATTTCTTCTGGCCAAACATGAAGAAAGAAGTGGCATAATACTTAGCTCGTTGTCTTGAATGTCAGCAACTTAAGGTGGAAAATCAGCATCCCAGAGGATTGTTGCAACCACTACCCATTCCAAAATGGAAGTGGGAAACAATTAGTATGGATTTTATAATAGACCTACCAAAGAATTTCTGACATCATGATTCAATCATGGTTGTAGTCAAAAAATTAAGTAAGGATTCTCATTTTATTCCTGTTAAATCTACCTATAAATTTGTTAACATTGCATATATTTTCATGAAAGTGACATCCATGATACATGGTCTATCGAAGGTAATAGTGTCAGACAAAGACACAAACTTTACAAGGAACTTCTTGAAATCATTGTCTAAATATTTGGGAACACAATTAAATTTCAGTACTGCATATCATCCACAAATGGATGGGATGACTGAAAGGGTAAATCAAGTCTTATAGGACATGATAAGGATGTATGTCATGGACAAACTAGGTAAGTTGGAAGACTATCTACACTTACTGTAATTTTCATATAATAATAACTTTCAAGTTTCTGCAGGAATGAGTCTATTTGAAATATTATATGGACCTAAGTGTAATACTCCAATCTCATGGAGCATTCCATTTTATAGATTAATGTTACGACTTGATTTATTAAAAGATATGAAACTAATCATGAAACAGGTACAATAAAATTTGAAGGTTGCCCAAGATAGGAAGAAAAGTTATGTTGATTTAAAAATAAGTCCTAGAGAGTTCCAGGTGGGTGATCATGTGTACATAAAGGTAAAGCCCAAGAAAATTTCCTTAAGACTAAAAAATTATTCAAAATTGGCACCCAGGGAATCAATAGCTACCATCGCAGCAAAGTTACCAAATATAACAACATGTACTATATATACATAAATTTTAAGAACAATGAAGTATAATGCATTTCCACAACCGTAAGACCATCCATGATGGAAGACAAAGGGTTGAACAAAATCAACATAAATATTTGCACACAGTAAAATTAACAAAACATCATTTGGGTTATTACACAGCCAAAGTCGGCATTCGTTTCATTTAAACCATCACAAAAATATATTTAAATGTATATTACAGAGTGGCTATAAGACAAACGTTGATAGTTTCCACTGTAAAATAATAAACACTAGTGTTATAAAACAATATGGGAATAATACCCATCAAGGGAACCCAAATTCCTACCATGGTTTAAATTAAACTAATGTATTTAATTACATTACAGCACCAATTTAATGGCTAAAGATACGGCACAACCTTAGAAGGGTTTATAAATAACCATATATGAATCAAACCAAAGAACCACTTATATTAATCATTGCAGCTACGAACGAAGCCCTCGCAACCTCTACCCAGTGTGTCCTGCAACCACGATTTCGTTCAGTCAGCATGGGTCACAATAGTTAAAAGAAATTAAAACAAAACTGAAATATGAACTAGGGTTGAGTAAATCCATACCTAGGCATTTGGAAACGCATTTCTCATAGGAGGTGACTGTGTCTCCTCCCTCTCCGGTGTTAAAACCTGCAAGTAGACCTTTTACATTCAGTTATAATTACTTTGCAATTATCTTTAAAACCTAAAAATAAACTTACATAGTTTGAACCTTACCTTGAAACTTTGGCAACAAGGGCCAGGGGTCAGCTCCTCCAACAACCCTTATCCCTCCACAGTCTACAGTCACCAAGAGTATATCAGTAAAAATAAGAATGGAAACTATATTTTACAAACCCATTAAACTGCATAAATAATTTATCTAGTTTATGCTTACCCTTGGGAGTAGACTGTTCGTGGTTTTTGGAAGCATCAACAGGCTTGTTGGAGCTTCGATGCAGTTGGAGAACTGAAAAGGAGGCTGGGAAACATTTGTTGCCTCAAGAGCCAGAACAAAATGCTATTAACACTGTAAAAACCAAGTAGGAATAGACAGAGACTAGAGCTTATCCCTTGGCCAACCTCTGACAAGAAACAACTCAAATGCGAAGCTCAGACTGAGTAAATACCTTTTCCAAAACCCTATGGAAACATTAATGATCTCCCATCCAGGTGTAGGGAATATATTTACTCTATGTGTTTCCTCGTGGGACTCACTGCACTGCCAATTCGCAGCCAGGACATGTTTTAATTGTCAAATGAAAGTACCAATTAATGCATGGTTGAATCATTACCAAAAAACAAATCATTTCAAATCCAACAATGGATATCATTTAAAATTACCAATCATAACCTATGCCATACATCATCAGATTATAACATATCTTACGTTATAACCAAACCTTGTAGCATGACAAGTCAAAGCTTGGATCGAAACCACACCATGTATTGTATACACTTATGCTAGAACCTTCATGGATTTGGACTATGGGACATAATGCCATCAGGGGTTATGGCTAGATCCACACCCCTTCCATGGTAAACATAATATATCCATGTTACAAGACCTTTAAATCAAGTCTTTTTCCTTTAGCGCTAGGTTAGACCAAGGTCTTGGAAACTTTTATAATCATAGAATAAATCTATGTGTTCAAAACATAAAGACTATATTGCATGCATAGTTGGGTTTAAGCATTAATCCATAAATATTTTTTATAACCATATGATATAGAATTTACACCATGAGCTTGAAGGGCCATAATGAAATGCATTCTTAAAACCAAAACATGTAGGGTAAGGACAACAAAATATATATATATATACCCTCACTTTTTATTAATATCAAGAGGTCATCATTCGGATAACCATACGCTTACAAACCCTAATCTTATCACGCTTAGGGGCAGATCCTTACACCCATAGTATAAACTATGGTAATTCCATGGCCTTGTAAAATAATGTAATTGACGTGCTGGTTCAAGACATGGACCATCTCCCATGTTGTGGGCTAGTGCATCCTATTATAAAGATAAATGATTAAATAAACAGGAATAAACAAATTATATCACTTGTGTGAACATGGTGGAAGGTTCCGGAAGGAACTAGCCATTGTAACCATCAGCAAATCCTTTTGTAATCAGCAGGAAAAAGACATTAATAACAGCAGAAGTAAAACATAGAAATCTTCTAAGTAAATGTAAAAGTAATGCATGTAAAAATAAATATTTATGATTTTCGGTGTGTTACACCAGCAGACTTGTTCAGTATCACGGTGGGTTAACCTCTTACACCCTTTTTCTATCAGAGGCTTGTGTCCCAGATTCATCTAAAAGATAGGATTTATAAATTGCTTTTGCATGGATGAATGGGGGAGAAGCTCTAAAAATATTTCTAGAAGTGGGATGGTATTAGGTTGGAGGATTTTCTTTGAACAATGCTTATAAATATTTGTTTGCATGAAAAATTAACTCTTGTGATAATACTAACTCAAAAACATGATATAGTTACAGTTATATGTAAAATTAAATCTAGTGGATAATAACTGAAAGATTCTTCAGTCTTAACAACCATCTTCCTATAAGCTTATTGTGGTGGCTTCTGGAATAGTAATTCGATGCCCTCACATGTTACTACTTGTAAAAATGCTTGTTCAATCAAGTGTAAATCCAAGTCAAAGTGTACTAGTACGATATTCTTTCCATAAGTTAAACTTCTTGAGTTTTAAATTAGATAACAAAGACAAAGCTAAACAAAGAAAAATAAGTCGGTATAAAAAAAATGACTGAAAACAACAAGTTTCATTATATATGATAAGAGAATTATCTTTCTTTCATCCTTTTCTTAATACAAAAATTCAACAACTCATCAGAACTAGTAAAACTATTTTGATTATCTTTCAGAAATTTGATCAAATTAGGAAAGTTCCAAAAAAATCCTTTATAAAAAAATAAATCAATACTTTCATAAAGAAGCAAAGGAAACAAGATAACTTCCCTTTTTAAATACTTTGAGTTGTTCTTGTACATTAAAAAAAATGCTTGCAAGATTCAAAGGAAACCTAATAAGTAAGAAAAAAATACTCTTGTACATATATACAAAAGTTTCAATCACATATTATTCAAGAGGAGGGAGGTGAAGAATTCATTTCTTCACCTACCAACACCAATTCATATTTGTGAGTCAAATCATGAATGAACTCCTATTTAGAAATAGGTTTATAATATACCTTCAGCTAGTGTCCATTTACCACAAAGGTTACATGTTCATCCTCAATTGTTATTATTTTTACAAAACCATTATAAAAAACAATTATTGTTTCATATGGTCACATCCATCTAGTTGTAAGTTTACCTTTAAAAATTTTAAATCTTGAATCAAATAATAGAGCCCAGTGACCTTTCTAAAAAACTTTTCGCTTCAAAAACTTGTCATGCCATTTAATTCTATGATTCTTAATTAAAAGAGTTCTTTGAACAACATCTTTTTTAGTTTCATCCAGTTCATTTAACTTCTTTAGCCTTTGTTTCTAGGCCTCATCCAAGTTCAGGACTAAATTTGCAGCGATCCAGAAAGTTTTCACATGGAACTCTATAGGAAGCAAAACTTGATTTCCATAAACATGCTTATATGGAGTATGTCCAATAGTATTCCTCCATGTAGTCTTTGTTAACCCAAAAAATTCCTCATTCATCTCTACATGGCCTACACCACCCAAGGACACCCATGCATGACCCTCATTTGACCCCATTTGACCCCCACACCCTCAAGAAGGATTAAAAACATAAAGAAGGGCTTAAAAACCCCTAAAAAGAGCCTAAATAGCTCTCATAGGGGCTAAAGCCTCCAAAAAGGGGTTAAACCCCTAAAAAGAGCTAAAGATTGAGCGAAAGGGGCTAAAAGCCCAAAAAAGGGACTAAAGCCCTGACCAGAGCCTTAGAACCCTAAAAAAGCTATAAATAGAGGGGTGGGGGTCACTCTCAAAACATTCCTCCCTTGCATACTGTTATGCTACCCGAGTGGATGCCTTGAGATCATTTGCCTCTCAAGCCATTCACAATTCCTCTCATCCATCCTCCCATTGAACCATAGCTCCCCCCCATTCTCAAGAGAGAGGTGATTCTCCAAGCTAGGGCATGGGGACCCATTTCCACCAAGAGGTATAAGATTTGTTTACTGTAATTTTTATTCTAGTTTTTCTAACTTAGTTTGCTTTCAGGTTCATTTTATGTTCTAACAAGTTGTATGCAGGGTTCTGGAGTCTAACCTTGTGTGCAGGGTTTCCATTTCTTTCTTTTATGTTCTCTTTGCTTCATTTATGTTTTGTTTTTATTGCATTACCATCAGGAACCCTACCCTTCCGTCCTATAGACGGAAGGTAGCCATTCCTACCTTGTAGTAAGGGAGAAATCCCTGCTACAGAACTGGCGACCATACCAGGTCGATCCCACAGGATCCCTAGGTTTATTTTTCAAAGTTTTAGTTTTGTTTATTTCTGTTCTATTAACCTAGTTTAATTTTATGTTAAATCTATTTTATATCTCTCTTTATTTGCATTTCTAGTTAGTGTCGAGCCTCCTCAAGGCCAATCCGAGCCCATTTGGCCACAGTACAGGTTACTATCGGCCGGGTCTAACTCAGGACCAAAACAATCTCACTTTCCGAAGCAGGTTGCTCTTATTGGGACCAAAGAGGGGACTAGGTTGCTCATTTTGGCCTGATAGGTGTGACCAAGTCGCCCATTTTGCCCTGAAAGGTGCGACCCCTTCCCAGAAGTCAGCCTACTTCTGTCTGCAAATTCTGAGTGACCCCCTCGCCTGTTTCTGGGAAAATTTGGTGACCCCCTCGCCACATTTGACCCAAAAAGTGCGATCTGTCTCTTAGAGTTTGATTTTTTTTAAAGTTAAGGACTGTCAATGCAGCTCACCCACCTCTGTCCATCAAAACTGTTTATGTTTCTATTTTTGTTTATGTTTCTATTCATTTCATTTGTAGTATGTGTAGATCAAACTGTAAATCAATGGTTAATGGATTAATGAACATGAACAAAGCTTGATTAAAATTTACTTAAAATCAACATCTTGCCTAGCCCTTCCTCCTCTACCCAGTCATCACCCCTCGGGGTATCCTGGGATAAGACAAAAATTGAAGCTCGTATAGTAATAGGCACTTCANACTCAAAATGGGCCTCCTAAAAAGAATTAATAAAATAATAGTTAAAATAATAAAATAATATTTATTAATTTTGGAGGAAGAAAAAAAACTACTTTTTTGTTTGTATTTTCAACATATCTCCCCATTTTTGTACTCAAATTTCGATTGGGAGAGCTTGTTGGATGCGGAATTTAATTCCGCATCCAATGAGTACCCACTCGGCATACTTTTGATGGACCCCACCACCCCAAAAACAAGAAATACCTAAAAGAAAGTGATGATGACATCATCATCACATTTTTTCAGGTATTTCTTGTTTTTGCGGTAGCGGGGTCCATCAAAAGTATTCCAAGTGGGTACTCATTGGATGAAAAATTAAATTCCGCATCCAACGAGCTCTCCTAATCGAAATTTGAGTAAAAGAACGGGGAGATATGTCAAAAATACAAAGAAAAAAAGTAGTTTTTTTATGATACCTATCCCCAAATTTATATTAAAAAGGTGTTTAAGACCTATACGGTATTTCAAATTTAAAGAAATTTCATGCAATTTCATTGGATATCACATGATGACATGGAATTTGAATCAAATTTAAAAGGACCATTTTGAGTTGAAATTTCCTCTAATGCCTATTATTTTTAGAAGCCACTAAAAACGGGTGACTTGGAAGGTAGAGGGGGTAGAGAAGGAGGGCTTCTCGTGGCGGTCAGTGTCCTCCCTATTGACCAACCTTGCATCTAGAGGGTACCTATGGATATACGAATGGGCTTAGTCCCATTTTGTTGAGATCCCGGCACCCTTTCCTGGTTGAAGAGAAATATAGGTGCAAGGTAGTCACCTAGTCAAGCTAACATAGTTCAGGTTCACAAATGGTACATGTGTAAAATTTCTGATTACTAGTTACTGCTTTCATTCACAATGTCATGAACTCTATGGAATATTCATAAACCATTTAAGTAGCCACCAGGTATAACAGAAAGACAAAATACATACACACAAACCATACCATATAAATCAACCCAACTCAGTTCATGACGCTGAGTAAGCCATTAAAATTTACAATTTACACTGAGTTAAACACTTACAGTCTTTGAGGACATAAGTCCCTGACTACCTTAATCATGGGAAGTACTTGGGCTCAGCCCAGAAAATCATTGTGAGGAGTACCACGGGAACCCCAAAGTAGCTGGCCACTGAGAGGAATTTCCAAGCGAAACGGGCAACAACCCCCACCGATTGACTAGCACTCTCATGAGGAAAAAGCAAAGCATTGTCTTCTGGCAGTCTCGGTAGCCAAGTGACCACCTGAAGCCAATAGGAATCCATTAAAACCAGGGTCCAAAAATTATTACCACCATTTTGACATACAAACCTGACATAGTTGATCCCTCACGCTCTTCCTCATGCCTAAGAGGCGAACCACCACAATACGGGTCATTAAACTGACATCGTCGAGACCACTCTCAATGACCTTCTACACCATCAGAAGGCCACATAGCCTCTGATTCATATTCAGACCCATATCAATCTGAACCAGATCTGTACACTGCACCATCAAGCCCCATGGCTGGTACAAACCCAGATCCATTTTTCGGCGTAGTAATTGCTTGTGGACCCATGTCCACACCACAAACCACCACCAACACCCCTGTATAAGGTGGCCCCAGAATGTTCATGCAAACCATCATAAGCCAACTACCACCACCCACATTGATCATTCAAGTTGTCCCACCTGCAACACATGGGGGCAGTATGCCTTCCATCCACATTGTCCCACTTGGGATACATGGGGGCAGTGGCCCTTCCACCTACACTGACCCTCCTATCATACATGGGGGCAGTGGCCCTTCCACCTACACTGCCCCTCTTGTCATACATGAGGGAAATGGCCCTTCCACCTACACTACCCCTCCCACCACACTTGGGGGCACTGGCCCGTCCACAATAGTGCCACAAGTACCCCCAGTTATGCAGGTGCATCATGTCCCTGCAAATCCCACCACCATGGCTGCCCCATCTCACATCAACCTTGGGTCAAACCTTCCTTTCATGGCACATCTCAACTTGCCTGACTTGGCTCAGTTAACAAGTGACCCTATCCACCATCAAACTTATTGGCCTCCCATTCCAACCAAACTTCCCTTAGACATACCCAAGTTTGAAGGGAAGGCAAGGGAGTGCCCCCAAAACCACATCATGACATTTCATCTATGGTGCTCATCAAACAGCATCATAGATTATTTGATCAGGCTAAGACTATTCCAATGCACCCTCATAGGTGCTGCAGCCAAGTGGTACATTGAGCTACCACAAGCCAAGTACCCAGATTTCAACTCCCTGGCTTTCATGTTCCTGCAATATTTCCAACTTCGTACTATGCAAGAATGATGTCCCATTCCGGAGCCACAACTTCTTATGCACAACCTACACCACCGCAGCAGGCCTCGGCATTATCTTGGCCAACACTACAATACGCAGGACAAATGCCCACATTTGTGGCACCAGCACCTACCCAAGTCTACTATGCACCACAGGTACAAGCTGTTCAAGCCCCCGCCCCTGCTCCAACTGCTCCATTGGGACAAGTGTTTGCACAGCAAAACTGTCCCAACCATCCAGCCCCCAATAACCAACAAGGGCAAGCCAGGAATAACTGACCCCGGAACCAAGGAAACAATCAACCACAGGGAGGCGATCAACAACCAAATCCTCCCAATAATGTCGCGGTGAACCAGCCAGCCCAAAATCCTCAACAACCAAATGCATCGAGATGCAATGATCCGTTGCGCACAAACCAACCGTGCACACTATGCGAGGTCTACGGGCACTACACATTCGACTGTCCCTTCATGGGTTGCGCTAAACATGCCATTAGAAACGAGGTTCAACATGCCACCAATACAACAGACCAAGCCCAACCCAACCTGGCACCACAAGGACCTCCTCCTATGGTGCTTCAAAACCCATTACCAGTCCAAGGATTGGTGGCAACCGCACCCCCTCCCCAACCCAATCCCAATGCTTCGGAGGCACCTCCCATGGAAAAAATAGGTGTCCACCACCTGCTAGCTATGACAACTGAAGAGTTCAATCTACAAACTAGACGAAATCAGTACGGAACCAACACTGAACCCCCTGACACATCTACGTCTAAAATAGTCAATGCACCTCTTTAGTTACCCCTTTCTCGCACCCCCCCCACACACCGAGTTTCCAACAACACCACAGCTAGAGCTGCTATCAGCTACAGCATCATGGATGATTTGGCCCAAACACCTACCACCATATCTGCTCTTGAGGTACTCAAAACTTGCCCAATGTAGAGGAAAGCCTTACTAGCCACCCTTGGGGCCGTGGACCCCTCTAAATCCAAGTTAATTACATTCAACATGGAGAATGGAGAAATATGAATGCCATCAACCATTTCCTTTCAAATCCTGGTGTCTATCCAGAATTTGGTCATGCACTGGTGCATAGTGGATGAGGGAGCATCCACGTGCATTATGTCTACCCTAGTCTGGCAAAAACTTGGCTCCCCAATTCTACAACCATCCTCCACAACTCTGCAGGCTTATGATGGACATCCCACTAAATCCCAAGGAATCATCCCCCACGTCCCCATCACATTAACCAGGAAGACAGTACTAATTGACATAGAGGTTTTCAATGCTCAATTGGACTATAACCTTCTCCTTGGAAGAATTTATATGTACACCATGAGAGCCATAGCGTCAACTGTTTTCTGACTCATGATGTTCCCCCATGAAAGGAAAATCGTGGCGGTTGATCAACTTACTTATCATGATCTGCAAGGGCTAACGGCACCGGCCAATGTTATCCCTATGATCAACACCATTGATCCGCAAGGGCTAACTGCACCCACCAATGTTATCCCTGTGGTCAAGACCATGGTTGACAACATACCAGCCTCCCCATTGTTGAATGTGGGCCCTAGGTTGTTTGTCGATACCACCATGATGAATTCTTTCCCCTTAGTGTCACCACCACCGAAACCAAATGAGACTGTGGATTTGTGCATGCTCTCATCCACCACTGCTGCACCCAAACAACAACCACAGTTGCAACCCCAACCGCAACCATAACACCATCCGCAGCCACAACACCATCAGTAGCCGCAGCATCATCCACAGCCGCAGCATCATCCGTAGTTGCAACATTACGTGCAGCTGCAACCACAACCTCATCCCCACATACAACCATCAAGGAGTTATCTGGGCTCCTATCCAATCCACACAATTCCCTTCCTCTTTCCCTCGCCTGGTGTCATGAGCAATCCAGTAATGGCCACCTTAAACTTACCCAACTTTACATTGGGAATTCCCGTGTGGTACCTTGATCCACCAATGCCCCAGGTAGTCTTAACCCCCATGCAATCCATTGCGGTCGAATCTCATCCTCCACCCAGCCCACAAAAACCAACCACCACACCCGCACCGCCCCACCCAAAAAGGGCCAGGGGAAAAAATGTGAAAGCTATCGCTAAACCTCGATAGATCCTTCCTTGCACCATCTGCGAAGAACAGGGCCATCCAACTCAAAACTTCCTTGAGATTCCTATAATCCGCACACATTTGGATGCCAGGGATACAAGGAAAAACCTCCTCGTGGTTGAACTTCCAAGCGGGCCAATAGTGAGAAACAAGTCATTAAGAACAAACCATGCTTGCACCCTCTGCGGTTTGTATGGACACTATTCTCACCACTGCCAAGACCTGTCCGAGTTCTGAATGGCTCTAGCCAACCTTTGACAACATTCCCTTGAATTGAAGATCACTCTGATCGAAGAAGTCCACCCCCCACCTCCTTCTTTAGATGCCATGTCCATTTACATGATGTCCAGTTCTACAAACCCTCTTGTCTCCACCATCACCAATGGTCCATTAAACCTGTCTCTTCATTGCTTCCAAAACAATGAGGAGATACTTGAAGCCTTAACCACCCCAGAATACCCATGGGATGACATGCACCATCTGCAACCCCAACACCAACCACAGTTGCAGCTCCATCCGCAGCCACAACCCTAGCCACAGCCGCAACCTCAGTTGCAACCTCAACCTCAGTTACCAGGGAAATAGTGGGGTTCATTCCCACTCAACATGATCCTTTTCCTTTTCCTTTTCCTACCAGCCAGGATTGTGAGTAAGTCTATCCTGGCAACCTGCAATCTACAGGATTTCACACTGGGATTTCCTACGTGGTACCTTGAACCACCTACCCTACCTATGAGGCCCCAAGATGTGTTGACTCCTATCCAGCCAATTGAGATGATGTTGCACCACCTCTAGTTCCATCAAAGACTCCTCCCATCTCCAGGCATGCCCCTCTTCCTCCAACAGAGACTGGGGCCAAGGCCACAGAAAACACAACCAGTACCATTTACATGATCACTAGCACCAGTTTCCCTTCCATCTCATCACTCGTGGAAGATCCACCTGATCTACCCCGGCACCACTTATGCGATGATGGAGAGATCTGTAAGACCACCTCTGATTTTACCCCATTCCCTTTAAACCATAGTGTGGAATCGGTTCTTCCCATAAAAGACCAGATTTCGTCACCCTGCATTTCCAACAACCTTCGTCTCGGTAAGGGGGCATACCTCTTCATTGACTCAGATGGTCACCTCTTGAAGAATCCTCACAACAGGCTCCACCTCAAGAGAGTCTATGCCTGATACAACCACTATGAGTCCCTTATAGTATAGTTTATTTTATTTTATTTTATGTTTTGCAATGTTTTTACCACAAGTCAGGGGCAGCACCATTAGCTGCTAACCCAAAGTCACCCGAAACCTGTTCGAGACACCTCTGGGCTCAAATTTCGCCCTCCATCTCCTCATGAGATCATCATCTTAGGTTTAACAAGTAATTTTTGGGACCGCTCCCCAAAAGTTACCATGATTTTTGAGCCACATCACAGTGATACAAGTGTCTACGAACCTATACTTGCATCACATTTTCCTACTGCCACTCAGGTGGGTTTTTGGGCCACCGTCTGTCAAGGAACATCATTTTGATTTTTAACACATAGTTTTCTACTCCATCCACTACACCTTATGCAGATATCCGGACCATCGTCCGGAAGATGGATCATTTCCTTTGCATGCATTTGGCATATAAATTCCTCTGGACTTGCACTCACATCACATGTAGTCAAGTCCTTCCACCACAATTCACACATGACTCTCCTGACCTCTGTCCGAGAGCCACCTCGGTTTTGCATGCCTCTGCCGCACCGACTCACGTACCTCTACCGCGAGCTATCCCATGCATGTATTGGTATGTTTAAGAGCCACCTACTCCGTCCATACTACGTGGATGACCTTTGGACCACTTTCCACTGTCCCGACATGGGGCACCGCCTATGCCACCGCAATCGGTTGACCATACTAGAGTTTCTTTTAAGCTCTTTTCTGACTCCTAAAAAAATGAAAATATTGTCGAGTGCAGCTGCTTCCTTTCACGCTCGTTAAAGTATAGGAAAGGGCGTCTACATCATCTCGTTTATCTCCTTTTGCGGACTATGTAGACCATCAAATGAAAAGGACCACCTTGGCACATTCAAGCCAAGACCGTTCCCCTCTACATACTTTTATGCTTTCTTGGGTAGAGGGGCCGAACTTTATGAAAAAACTCACCATGGGTTGTCATTAAGCTCTTTTCCATCCTTCTCACCAAGAAAATATTGCTGAGCAAACTTGGTTTCGTTCATGCTCGTAAAAGTATCTAAATGACCGTCCAGTCAGTATAGGTTTAACCTTTTTCGGACTGATTGGACTACTAATGGTAAAGAAGTCTCTCATCCCCTATAGGATGGGTGATCTCTCCTATGTATACTTTTATCCTTTTTTGGGAACAGGAGACTACCAACAAAAAAATCCCCCACTGGGGTCTTGTTCGTGCTTTCAGACTCTCTAAAATTGAAAGCACCATTGAGCATTTAGTTTCACGGGCTCGCCAAAAATCCACAAGATCATACCACAACGGTGTCTCTAGACACCACCCCATAGATAATAGTTTGGCAGCATTCCCACTTTGGGTCACCTTTGTTCAAAGTACTCTGCAATGTGTCTTCCTTGGATCCCATCAGTACCAAAAGTATCTACCTCCTCCAAGTATTTCCCATCTGCAGTGACATTCCCGGTATTACAGCTATGATCCCATTCCCATGATTCAGTTTCATTTTATTCCTGCTTTGCCCTATCATCATACTCTGAACAAAGGAATTTTGAGTCTACTACAGTCCCTCTACCCATGTTCAACTCCTTCCCTTCCCCCCCCCCCTCAATTCAGTGGGTCAGTCCTCAGATTGCCTCACATCTTTTGGTTATCTCCGTCACGCTTCTGGTCAAGGAAACACCATTGCCTTGACCAAGGGCAGGTCTCCCTCTGTCAACGACAACACATGTATTCCAAAGGATATATCTAGCGGCCCATGTATCCTGGTTTCATTAACCTCATTGATGAGTTCCTCGAACCACTTGAGAGGAGTCCTTAGTGCCTCTCGGGATGGTTGTTTCTCATGTGCTCGACTCCAACTACATCATTGCACCGTTGAGATTTGTCCAGGGTATTGGTCCATGCAGTATTTGGTCAAAGACCCCAGATGTCACCTGACTCTAGCACATTGATGAGTCTATTCGAGGGACCTAAACAAGTTCATGTCCCTTGTGATTTTCGGGTTGCATTGGAGAAAATGTTTAGAAGCCCCAACAGTGCTTCGATATAGATGTATGATTGATGCAGCATACTTGTACCATAGAGACTTTGACTTTCCATCAGTGAGTCCATATAGCTATATACCGTTCTAGATCTAGCAGGTTATTAGTCATGAAGATATAGCATTCTGTGAGAATGCCATGGGTCCAATATAGCAGTTCTTCATATCAATATTGTATTCAACCTCTCATTGAGGCAACCACTATGTATCATCAGTTGTACATGAACGGCTCTTGTATTATAAAGCATAGATCACATTATTCTTTTGACATGGTTATGAGCATGGGGATTCCCTCCTCGTCCATATACATGTCACACATTATTTGTATCTCACCCATTGATGGGAACCATATTAATACAAAAACCAAAAGCCACCATGCCCCAGCCCAGGAAGCACCACCTCTCCGCAAAAAATCCTATGATGTTCGTCGGCCATATGATGAGCTCCTGCCCTCACACATTAGGGGTAGATCTGTTAACCCAAAAAATCCCTCATCCATCTCTACATGGCCTACATCACCCAAGGACACCCATGCACAACCCTCATTTGACCCCATTTGACCCCCACACCCTCAAGAAGGCTTAAAAACATGAAGAAGAGCTTAAAACCCCTAAAAAGAGCTTAAATAGCTCTCATAGGGGCTAAAGCCTACAAAAAGGGGCTAAAACCCCTCAAAGGATCCTAAAACCATAAAAATATCTAAAGATTGAGCGAAAGGGTCTAAAGCCCTGACCAGAGGCTTAGAACCCTAAAAAAGCTATAAATAGAGGGGTGGGGGTCACTCTCAAAATATTCCTCCCTTGCATACTGTTATGCTTCCCGAGTGGATGCCTTGAGACCATTTGCCTCTCAAGCCATTCACACTCCCTCTCATCCATCCTCCCATTGAGCCATAGCTCCCCCCCATTCTCAAGAGAGAGGTGTTTCTCCAAGCTAGGGCATGGTGGCCCATTTCCACCAAGAGGTATAAGCTTTGTTTAATGTCATTTTTATTCTAGTTTTTCTAACTTAGTTTGCTTGCAGGTTCATTTTATGTTCTAACAAGTTGTATGCAAGGTTCTGGAGTCTAACCTTGTGTGTAGGGTTTCCATTTCTTTCTTTTATGTTCTCTTTGCTTCATTTATGTTTCGTTTTTCTTGCATTACCATCAGGAACCCTACCCTTCCGTCCTATAGATGGAAGGTAGCCATTCCTGCCCTATAGTAAGGGAGAAATCCCTGCTACAGTCTTGTAAGCCCATAAAGCTTCAGGAAATATATCTGCCCATTCCTTATAATGCATTTGTACAATATTGGTGAGGATGGATTCTAGAACTTTATTCGTTAATTCTACCTGACCATTGGCTTGGGGGTGGTATGGAGAAGACTTGTAGTGTTTAATTCCATATTTCTCATCCAATTCTTTCATTGATTTGGAAACAAATTGTGCTCCATTGTCAATCACAATCACACAGGGGACACCAAAACAAGTAAAAAATTCCTCATAAGTAAATTCTATGACTGATTTTTCAATGGCCCTAAGCAGCGCTTTTTCTTCTACCCATTTGGTCACATAATCAGTGCAGACTAATATGTATTTCATTTTCCCTGACATAGGTGAGATTGGTCCAACAAAGTCTAAACCCCACTTTTCAAATGGTTCTATCATTACTTGAGTTTGTAATCACAGTTCATCAGCAACTGTGGGTCTTCCCATTTGTTGACAACTATCATGACCCTTTACATATTTTGCAGCATCCTTGAAAAGTGTGGGCCAGTAGTATCCTTGGTGTAACACTTTGTATGTTGTACTCTTATCCTAAAAATGACCTCCACAAGTCCCATCATGGAAGGCTTGAAGGATATCATATATCTCGTCTTCTCTCACACATTTTCTAATAATTAGATTTGGGCCAATGTGGAAAAGATCATTACCTGCCCATGAGTAATTGGAACTTTATTGGATAATTCTTCGCTTTTCATGTGATTCAAAATGAGTTGGTATCTTACCCATGACTAGATAATGGATATGTCTGCAAAACATGGAAATTTAACAGAAACAACAAATAGATGTTCGTCAGGAAAATTATCATATATAGTAACCTTATCATCATTATGAGTGAGTCGAGAAAGAAAGTCTGGAACTATATTTTCTTTCTTTGGCTTATTAATAATTGTAATGTTAAATTCTTGTAGCAACAAGATCCATCCAGTAACTCTACCACTAGTTATATTTATTCATTAAAAATTTAATATCGAATGATAAGTATGAAGAAAAACATCATAGCCAGTGATGTAGCATCTAAACTTGTTAATAACATGAACTAGTGCTAGAAATTCTTTTTCAGTCACAGTGCAGTTCAATTCTGTCGATTTCAAGTTTTTGTTGATAAAATAAATGCTATAACAATCCTGATTTTCTTTTTTTCCAAGAACTCCCCCTAGGGCAGTGTCAGAAAAATCAGTATATATATGAAAAGGAAAGGACCAATTTGGTCCCCTCAAAACTAGTGCTAAAGACAAATATACCTTAATAGTTTCGAAAGCAAGCTGACAATATTGATCCCAGTAAAAATCAACATATTTAACCAATAATTTGAATAATGGGGTTGCTATATTCATAAATTTTTCAATTAATCTACAGAAGTAACCCACATGCCCCAAAAAAGTCCCAACTTGGGCCTTTGTGTCTTAGGTGGAGGAAGACTAGTAATGATTTCAATTTTTGTAGGATCAACTTTAATACCCTTAGAGGAAATATGATGTCATAGAACAATGCCCTCAGTTAATAGCATCTTACATTTTTCATAACTCAAAGCGAGATTTGTTTCTTGGCACCTGATTAGGACTTTTTCCATATTGTCAAGGGCTTCTTTAAAATTATTTCCATAGAATGCAAAATTGTCCATATAAACTTCCATGCAATCATGAATAAGGTCACCCAAAATTCTTGAAGCTTCCCTTTGGAAAGTAGCAGGGGAATTACAAAATCCAAATGGTAATACCTTGTAAGCATATGTCCCCCATGGACAAGTAAAATTAGTTTTATCATGGTCCTCGAGGGCTATCCTTATCTAATTATACCCACTATATCCCTCCAAAAATGAAAAATTGTGTTTTCCAGACAGGGTGTCCAAGATCTAATCTATAAAGGGAAGGGAAAAACAGTCTCTTAAGGTTTCTTTGTTAAGTTCCCAAAATTCAACGCATATGCTCCATTTTCCTCCGTTTTTAGGGACAACTACCAAAGGAGAGACCCATTTTCTATCAAAAATGGGATAAATGAAATCTGCATCAAGTAATTTTAGGAGCTCATCCTTCATAATATATTTAAGAGTGACGTTCATTCTCTTTCAGGTTATCTTACAAGCCTAATGTTCTCTTGAGTGTAAATATGATGAATACATGTGTCAGGATGTATTCCCCTCATATCCATATAAGTCCAAGCAAATGATTCGGACTGTGCTTGCAATACATGAACTAATTGGTCATGTTGATATTGACTTAATCTAGCATTACTGATTAAATAATTCCCATGACTAGTTTCCATTGGGGTTGTAAAATATTCAACTTTCTCATCCACAAAGAGGACTACAAATGTCGATACATTTGATGGGTCAAACTGTTCTTGAAAATCCTCTATGAGGAAATAACCAAATTCTGAAAAATGACTAGGGAAAGTCAATACTAGTGGCAAAAATAAATTGGTCTAAAATGTTATCTTTAGTTTGGTCTTCTATCCCCCTAGATTGACTAATGGACAGTAAAGGTTGTTCAATTTCCTCATCCCAATACGGGCTTTCTAACCATAACATATTTTTTGCTATAAGTTGATCTAGTGGATACATAGTAAGGTTTTGCAAAGAAGTGTTAGCCATTTCCAACCAAGGTCTTCCTAATATAACATGATGTTCTTTGACAGGTTACTTGGTTTGAAGAACTAAGAAATCCACCGGATATTCCAAGGAGGCCACAGTAACAATGATGTCATCTAGTGCCCCCACAGGTTTTACTGTACTTTTATCAGCCAATTTCAAAATCGCAGGAGTGGGTCTGAGCACATTATGTAATTGTAATGGCTGTAAAGTGGTCATAGACGTAATGTTAATAGCTTCCCCAAATCAATCAAATCATTTTCTATGGAAACATTATTAATGGACACAATTAAAACAAGATTACCTAGATTTGCAAATTTTGAGACTAGGGGTTGATCTAATATATAATCAGACAACTGGTCTAAAACATGTATAGTTAATGGGTCTTTATGTTTCCGTCCAGTTTTCTTAAAACATAGATCCCTTATCATTTTCGAATAAATTGGGAAATCCATAATAGCTTGAAGTAGAGGAATTTAGATACAAACATTTCTTAACTCGTTTTCAAAATCAAATGGAGGGCGTACCACAGGTTTTTATATTGAAAGCCTCTCTCGATATGGAGGTGTAGTGGACATTTGCAGTTGAATTGTTTGTTGAATTTCATGGATTTGAGCATTGTTCAATACATTAGGATTTTCTTCCTCTACTTGACTTTATTCTTGAGCAGTTTCTTCCTCAAATTCTTCTTGAACAATAACAAAATATGGTGTTTTGTTTAAGGTTCTCCCAGATATGAGTTGAATGTCCTGTATTGGGATCACATTTATAGAAAACGTTGGGGAATTTGGCATCTCATCATTATTAAGGGGCTAAGAAACTCTATTATTTGGATTTGAAATAGGTTGGGAATGGAGTAATGTTGGCCAAGGAGGGTTTGAATTATGATATTGTTGGGGGATTTGTGGAATCTGTGGAGCAGGAAATGATGGCGAAGTAAAACAAAGTAATATTTGTTGTATATTGGCTAGGTATGGAGAGTAAGGAGGGGGAGCATGTAATGGTACTTATGGTTGTATTCCCCCATAACCTTGTCCCCTCCAGCTTTGTTTCCAAGGATAGTTTTGCACAGGCTGAGGTGGACAATTTTTCCATACCTGTGGATTCCAATTGGATTGAGGTGGTTTCATCAGGTAATAATATGTTGGGTTTTGATATGTAGGTTCTAAATACAGATTTTGAGGTCGGGTTGGCCATGTCCTTCTAGGTGCATAGGATTGGTCGATTGGTTCATTACTTATTTTATAAAGGGCTTGTAATTATGGTAATGCATGACGACTCGTTGTGGGATGTTTATTAGTACACACAGCACAAATGGAAATATTGTTAAGAGTACATTCTTTGATAGGATGTCTCTTTCTACACTTAGGACAAATATATGTAGTGATGCATGGTCTTCTTAGTTTTTCCTCTTTTTAGTTTTTAAAGCATCGAAATGAGAGGTTAGAGTACCTAAGATATATGTTTTGAAGTTTTATAAAAGGTTATGTATCTCCATTCTAGTGACACCACTAGTATTAACTGACTTAGAGGGTCGAGGAAAACCGTCCCTCGCAGTTTTCCCAGTTTTTTCTCTGCTACAGGAATATTTTCTGCATAATTCACAAATTTCATCAAATGATTTCTTATATATATCACCCAAAGCCATGAGGTTGAGAATTTTTATGTATTCTTCTAAAATTCCTTTCAGGAATTGTGTTCTAACAACATCTTCTTGGAGGGTATTATATTTAGATTTCTGAAGAATATAATTAAACCTCTCCATAAAGTCTTCCAAGCTTTCTTCTTCAAGCTGCTGCATTTTAAAAATGTCATGATGGGCATCCTTGGACCTACAGTAATCCTAATACTTGTTAAGAAAAACATTTTTCATTTTGTCCCATGTCCTTATGCTAAATTCTCCTAACCCCATAAACCAGTGAAGTGCAATGTCTTTGAGAGTAGCAGTGAATAATTTTAGTTTCTAGGAATCAAGGAGATAATTATAGCTTCAACATAATATGTCAAATTCGAACAAAAAGGTATCTGGATCTTCATTAGTCTTGCCATAAATAACAGGTAATGAGGATAAGGGTATAATTTCATATTGACATTTTGTATGAGATCCAATATTGGAAACCCAAAAGTTGTCTCAGTCTGCCCTTCTTGCTCTACTTCCTCCTCACGGTCCCCCGTCGTTCTACTATCAGTCTTGTTTGAAGAAATGCCTTCCTATAGTTTTCTAAGGTGGAATTAATGTGGATTCTAACTGAGAAACTACTGGATCTAATGTATTTCCAAATAGTGCGTTAATGTTTTCCACATCCACTATATCTACTAGGTAAGGATCCTCCCTTATAGGTGAAATTTTAACACTTTCTGATGACTTGTGTACCACTTATAGTTCCTTTTGAAGTGATTCAGTTTATATCCTAGCAGAATTTGATTTTGTTATTTCTCTTACTTGTTGTCATAAAATATCCTACTTATTATTCTCTTATTTTTGGCTACTTGTGTACCTATCTCTAGGGTTTCTTGACGATGATGGAATTTTGTATCCAAAAATATGAGAATTTTGAGAACTATGTTTTGTATATCTACCTATACTATCTCTAGGTCTCATCAAAAAAAATTATATTATTTAATGACAAAATTCTGATCTACCAAAGAAGAATAACCTATCTAACAAATTAAATAAAAAATACTTATGTTGCAAATGGATTTGAAATAACCTGTTATAACAAATGTGTAGTTTCTTACCTCTCATCTTACCGCCCCTTCTCCTCCTTCTACAGAAACTAATCACACTAACAGAAAACAACTGCCACATTAGTAAAAAACAAATGAAACACTATCCTACCTTTGAGAAACTCCCCGCCAACGGTGCCAAAAATGTCGAGCAAATATATATAACTAATTAATTCACCTTCAATTTAATTATCATCCAAGGTAAGTAAACTTTGAGTTGTTACACTGTATGTGAAAAATAAGATAATCTAAGGATAAATTCCTATGATAATTTCAAAGAGCTATGAGATGATTCTAATCTGATATGATTTAATCGGGATGAACTTTTTTCAATGCCAAAATAAGAGTCACAAAATGAATCTATTCACTCATTCACTTATCCAAGAAGAGATGTTAAAATCTAATTTGTAAAAGCATTCATTCATCAAGCCAAATTCTAACTTGTTTAAATCAATTCAGATGTCAAGAAGGGGTCCTATGTTTACAGACCAATTTCAAGAAAATAGTTCTTCAAAAGACAATCAACACTTAATCTACTTCAAGGTACCTCAAATCTCAGATGCTAGATAATATAACTAATTCCAATCTTATCTTCCTAATGCAGAGAATGTAATGTTTTTCCAGTATTCCAAATCAAAGCAATCAAACAATTAACAACCAAAGGATGGTTCAACATAATCGATTCTTACGATAAATCAACTCAATATTCTGAAATGTCCTAGACAATATTACAGTCTATCTTGCAATCTTAATGACCAAATGAAGAAACAACTTTTAAATCCAAAGGCTATTGTAACAAGAATGTTAATACCAATTAATCACTACTGCTTTCGAACTGAAACTAAATGAACTAGCTAATTAAACATTTAACACATCTATAATAAAATGATAATGATTTCTAAAATAACTATCCTTTGATAAAAATAGAGGATAGAAAATATATTCTATGATATATTCAAAACAAAATCAGATAAAACACTAAATCATCTGAGATTTATACAGCAATTCCAAATTTTGATCTAGGAATTCCTCAATCACCAATTGATCTATGCTCTTACTATACTAATGAAAGGAACTTAACAAACACACTGTTATTAAATCCCAAACATTGTTACACTATATCCTCTAGCTAGATATGCATCTAACTGAATCTACGGCATGATCTACCAAAAACACTTAGATCTGGAAATGCTCCTATGACTATCTTTCTAAATGTATAACATAATCTTCTTAAATAGCGAAGGAAAACTAAGATCTGGAAATGTCGGTATGAATTAATATACTATATTACTAGAATCAAAAGGCAGTGCCATAACAGGAAATATCTACATAAAGGTTAAGTCTATTGTGAACCAATCGATGCATAAGAAGTGAATCAAACAAAAATGTGAACAAGATACCCTATTCTACAAACCACACATAAGCAAAGAATTCGTTAATGCTACACCTACGCATTCACATCTATGAATTTGAAGATTTAATGTTGAAGCAGAATGCATTAACAAGAAATAGTATTTAAAAACACAATATGGCAAAAATTTGTACAATGATATAAGCAAATAAAGTTGCTAACCGAATGTAGAAACACGCACAGTGGTTGAAGGTAGGCCTCCCTGGAATCTCTCTTTGGAGTTCAAGCTGAGCTAAGAGCACATCAATTAGAGATTGAGTTATTCTCACTGAGTCCAAGCTATTTCGATTCTATTGAGGGTTTCTTCACCAATTTTAAGTCACTTGTTCTAATTCTCAAGAAATGTGGGATTAAGAAGGAATATTATCAATTAATCCTTTCCATTCTTTCTAAATTGGGTCCTGATTACTCAGGTTTTGTGTCTACTTTTCATGCTACTAAGCTTGTTGTTCCTAAGTTTGAAAATGCCTTCTTAAATACTTTTCTTGATTCACTAACAAAGGAGAAATATAAATTGATCTAGATGGGTGTTCTTAAATATTCCAAGGGAAAGGATAATCCTCTCATGGTTCAAGGAAGAAATAATATAAAATTCAAAGGAAAGCAAATTTGTGAAAGAGAAGAAGCCAAAGTCAGAAATTGAAGATGAAGATTTGAAGCCTACTTATGAATATTTCAAGAAGAAAGGGAGCACATCCAAGTGTTATTATTGCATCAAGGTGTTTCATATAGAGAAGAAATATTTCAAGAATAATATGGATATCATGTCTCAGCTTCTTGAGAAGCACAAGATTAAAGTTCCAGATGAGTTAGAGAAGCCTGTTGATTCTTCAAAACACTGTCATAGTGCACAGTTCCAAGGTGATATAACTTATGCCTTGAGTGCCAAAGTTAAATAATTTCCTCATGTCTCTGATATAAATTTAGTATTTGATATATCATAATCATAAATATCATATCCTTTCTTTGATAATCCTCCTATCACTCTACTAGATTTATCTCCCAAAGATTGTGATTTTTCACTAGATACTGACTTGTCTTTGAGCAGCTCTTCCTCATTTCATTCACAAGATTATATATATGATTTAGAATATTATTTTGAGGCTGATATACATGTCATGACACAAATAATACCACCATACATACCATATACCATACCTCTAAATAATTCTAAGACTATACAAATCCCAAGTTCACTAGTTGATTCCTCATTGGTCTCTTATGCAGTGTTACTTATATTACATGGTTTGAAGTATTTCCTATATTTCAGTGGTTACTTATCCATTACCTTAGTCATATTTGGACTGATATTACACATGTTTGGATTTTTTCTAGACACTTATGGTTCAGATCTCAAGTCCATTCATCATTCATATTTTTACATCTATCAGTTTTCCCTAGTTTCTCATAGTTTTCCTAGCCCTATATCCTCACGGAGTCACTAAAGCCTTTGTATTTGTTGTTCCATATGATAATTTTTCTGATATATCATATTTTTATCAGCCTCGTATCATATATGGGAAGGTTCTACATCAGATAGGAAGAATGACATCTGATTCACATCACAATTTTGCAGTTATTCAGGGAATTAAGTGTGTAATAAATTGTCTTAATTTTTGTACTCTTTGCGAAGGAGTATGCACGGATCTATTTTACAAATCATATTGTGCTTTAAGGTCATAGTTTCTCAGCAGCAAGAAGCATTCATATAATTATCCTACTTCATCAGATGATGATATACCAGGAGTCTCTCCTCTTCCTTCTTGAAGAATCAACATTGTATCACATGATCATGGAGTTCATGATTTATTCATCAAGTCTTTCACCAAGAAGCAGTTCATTCAGCTCATTAAATTGGAGATAAATATATTTTTAAGACATATTGTCCAAATTTTGTGCCTTGTCCTTCCTTGAGGGAGGATTTTTCCCATGTGGTTTTTCCTATTTCCTTAACTTTTGGACATGAATAATTGTTAAAGGGTGACCATAGCCTTGTTGATGGGCCCTATATACACCTATATTTTTTTGGCATACCATAATAAATTCAAACTTAAAAGGGGGTATGGGAATATAATAAACCCACTCATAACTTAGGATAAAATATTTAATCATTATTTGATTAAATTCCTACCCACTAGCTAATTAGTTGGCATCCACTTGCACCTTAAAGTCAACACATGCCATCTATACCCAATGAATGCTTTAATTCTGATTCTGGGTTGATCTTGACCACCTTATGGACTCCCAAAATTAGTAACTGCGCTTACCTACATATTCTACCTTATTATGCTTTTATCCATATTTTCTATTGATAAGGTAAAGCTAGTTAACTAGGAAACCGGTATCTTTTGTTGCCAACCAATCCTCCATGATTTTCTCTCTATTTTCCAGGATTAACATGTTTTCCATCACTCTTGACAAATCACTCATGCTTTTGCTAATTTGTGAGGTCCTTTATTGATTTGGGGAGTGCTTTAGCCACCTATGGGGGCTTATCATATTTGATAAGTCTACCTTTCTGAGCTTTATGAGTTGTCTTCATACAACTCAATTTTTCCTCTGGGGGATGTACTATATATGTACACTATTATTCATCATTATTCAATGGAATGATACACTCCAATATTCATCTCTTCATTCATGTGATTCAGTCTATTTTCTTCTCTCCATTTTTCTTTTGTATGCTTGTGAAAATTATCTTAGTAGCAAGATCTATTTTGTGTGCTTATTCTTAGCATCTTTTCTCATATTTTCTCATGATTCTCCCACATTTTCTTCCACAAATATATGGACTCATGATATTTAGGGTCGCAACTCTTGGAGGGATTTGAGCAACAATTGTTAGCTAATTGTATTCATGGGTACCGCATAGTAGACCATAAATTCACTTTAACTCAAACCTTCCCATGCTTTGAACACTTGTAATTTCATTTTACTAGTGCTATATTAGGTGTCGGATTAGGTGTTGGATCAAGTACGGGATTAGGCATCAGATCAGGTGCAGGATTACAGTGAGAGATCTACATAATAAACAAAGATTATAAATACCAAAAAATTATTTGTTAGGTGTGACCATTGAAATTCTGTTTAAAAATGAATGAAATAAGTGAAATGATAGTAAAAATACCTTATCAAACGCTTCATGAATTAGTATTTAAAACTTATATAAATGAATCCTAAAGGAACGATAAGCATAGAGAAAACTTGATTAAAATGCTTGGTTCCTTATTCAAAATGTAGACAGGATATAGACAAAATAGGGATCCATCAATAACCCAACATCCCTCTTATAAGGTTTCGATCTCAATGGCCCAACACAACTAGATTGTTCGAACTTGACTTCCACTCCACAGTCTTGTGAAACACACCCATCATTAGCATCCTCAGTGCAAAAATGGTGTCGATAAGCACACATATATGGGAACAAATGAAACTATAAGAAAAGTTAACGTATGATGGTTTCATATGTATAATAACCCATGCATTAATATATTAAATATAATTAATGGTTGGTTTTTAATTGTCTATATATACTATATTTCCCTCTTATTTTCTATTGTGCCATTGCTTCGAATGATCCCGATGATGGGTGGAGGGTCCACCCGAAACACATCGATCACTTTTAAATTTCTCCACAATGCAAATCCATAAGCTTGCACACAATTAAATATAGATGTTATAATTCAAAGATGCATTATATAGTTAGAAATGTATAGAAATATTTTATTACCGAGTTGTTGCACCTAATCCCAATGTTTAGCGCATCCTCCTCTTCATGAGGGTAACGACCATATACACCATATTTCTCTCTGAATTGGTCTGCAACCCAATTGTTAGGGCAAATCATTGGCATATTTTCTTTTAATCTATCTGGAAAAGGCAGGCTTCTATTGTGCAACCGCCTCAATTTGTTTTGTGAATGTCCCATTTCATCCTCTTCTCTTCATAAAATGTGACCCACAACTGTGTTGCTTTTATGTTTTAAAGAATAAATTTATTGATTGCATCAATTTTTGAATTTGTTGTTGTATTCATGGAAACGAAACTAAATTCAGTATGTATGGGATGAAATACAGACATTAGAGGAAATTTGAGGTCTAAAATGAGCCTTATAAGAAAATGCGTCAACAATAAGTTCTTATGAGTTGTAATTCAAGAACCAATAGAATTCCAATAAAATGAGTCAACCATAATGGTTGAATTGACATATTTGTCATAAAAAAACTACTTTGTTTGTTCGTATTTTCGACATATCTCCCTATGTTTTCACTCAAATTTCAATCGGGAGAGCTTGTTGGATGTGGAATTTGATTCTGCATCCAACGAGTATACACACTGCATACTTTTGACAGACCCCGCTACCCAAAAAATAAGAAATACCTGAAAACTGTGATGATGAAATACCTGAAAAACGTGATGATGATGTCATCATCACATTTTTCAAGTATTTATTGTTTTTGGGGTAGCAAGGTCCATCAAAAGTATGCAGTGTGGGTACTCATTGGATGCAGAATCAAATTCCGCACCCAACAAGCTCTCCCGATCGAAATTTGAGTAAAAACACAGGGAGATATGTCGAAAATATGAACAAAAAAAGTAGTTTTTTTCTTTTTTCCTCCAAAATTAATAAATGTTATTTTATTATTTTAACTATTATTTTATTATTTTCCTTAGGAGGCCCATTTTAGACCTCAAAATTCCTCTAATGTTTTGAAGTTTTTTGTGAATTGTTACTATGTGGAAACTTGAAGATTGAAAGATAAGTGACTTACTCTTTAACATGCGCCTTTTTCTGTTTGTTTCCAGTACTTCCCCTTCTCTTTTGTCGTCATCAGATTCATCATCCCAAATCATTGCACCTGGTGCATGGTCGATTTGCTTGATGTACTCGCTAGCATAATAGAATGACTCATATATTATGTACCCCTCTACCATAGACCCCTCAAGTTTCACTATTTTTCAAACAAATCCCCTCACTTTTTTCATGAACCTCTCCAAGAAGAACATCCAATGACACGATACCACCCCGAATAATTTGAATTCATTGAATGGGTGAATTAGAATATGAACCTGCAAGTCCATGAAACTCGACAACATTTTCTTCTCAAACATACAAACAATCTCAACTATCTCTTGACACCACTGTGGAATCCTAAAGATGTAAATCTCCTTTGATGTGATTAATCGTACAAATGTAGATAGTTTAGATATGGCACATCACAGGTCATCAAGAAAGTTGTGGTTCACACACCCATGCACGAACAATGGATAATGACACTACAAAGTAAACACAAAAGGTTGATTGTGCTTTAACTTGTGTGGTAAAATCTATAAATAAAAAGTAAAAACAATTTTTTGACATTATATGTACCCTTAGAATATTGAGATGGTCATGTGATTTCAAACTTGATAATTTTTCATCTGCAGTGAAGCAGCATCGTAGAGTAGACCCATAAAAACAAGGTTCCTTCACGCCCAATATAACTTCCTTTTCCAAATTAATATCATCCTTATGCAAAATCCATGGAAAATTGCCTTTTTAAATGAAAAAAGGGGCCAACCTCTCATTTATTTTCTTATCTTGGCCAATGCTTCTTTTTTTAGTATTTGAAGAAATAAGATCTTTCCTGACAACCATCTTGTCATTTTTTTGGATGATATGTGACGCCACAAAGGACATGAAATATTTTTAAATATATGCAGGGGATATAGTAAGTGGGAAATTGTAAGATGCTCCCAATATGGGAGCTCATAAAATATCGATTTCCTTTTCATCCCTTTGAACATTTTCTCAACATAGGTGTTGAAGAATTCATGATCATTGATCACAAGTTGCACATTTGAATCAAACATCTCTATGTATTCCTTCTCCTTCTCTCTGGCATATTCCCTAAGCCAATCAACTGGTGTCATTGTCTTGTTTACCATTGAAAGCAAGTCTTTTTCTTCTATAAGAGTGGTTTTTTGGGAAGAATACCCTAGAGAAGTCATACACTAACTTTCGTAGGTCTTTGGATGACCTAACCTTTATATAAGGTCCACAACATTTATGTCCATATTAACGTTTTGTTACAAGACCTGCGATGTTATAGTAAAGAGAGCATGTTAGTGTTGAATATGAATATAATCGCATCAAATAAAATATGCCAAAAATTATTTCTTTGCATATAAACAAATAAAACAACCTATTTACCTTAGAAAACTTCTAACACTGAATAATCATGTGTGGTTTACGCACATATGCCATACAACATAAAACACCTCTCTGCTGGCATGGGTCTCGACACATCATATACATGTATCCCTTCCCATAATTCCTTGAATTCATCAATAAATGGTTGTAGGTAAACATCCATATTCTTCACTTCTCTTTTACTAGGGACTATAAGAGCACAACACAAGATGTTCATTCTTCACAAAAAAACATGGGGGGTATTGTTATTGATCACTACTAAAGGAAAAATAGTATATATTTTGTTTGGTTGTGAATATGGGTTCATTCCATCAATGGTTATGCTCAATCGAAGGTTACGTAATTCATCCTTGAATTTATCCATCTATGTATCCTCTATATGCTTCATGGCTATTGAATATGTTGGGATTCACATAACTTCTTCCTCGCTTTGTTAATATCCATGCCATCCCAGCAGCATAGCTAATTCTTTGCAAGGAAAGAGCCTTTGAATCCTTGTAATTATAAGCATGTGCCTCAATATGTTATGAGGAGGACCATGTGTGTTAGCCTTGTTTTTCAATTCTTTGTATTTGTCATGACCACATTTTGGACATATCTCTTTGTCTACATATTCGCCACTATATAGAATACAATCATTGGGACACACATGATATGATATGTACTCGACACCCAACATGTTAAACATTTGATTTACCTCTTCACAACTTCTAGGAAAGTCATTATCATTCAAAACTACCTTATCTTTGAATAAATTGCAGTTATTGGGAAATACAAATGTATAATGTCATCTAACATTCATAAAATCGACAATTTTCAATTATGATTGTGTCACAAGATTCCTCAAAATATAATGTAGTTGATGTTCATTTACCTCAACATTGTTGAGAAACATGAATCTGATATGCCATACTTTGCTTTCAAGTTGTACAGTAACATTATTGTCCCCAACTGTGTTGGCTTTGACCGGTTAGGTTCAAAGAGAGGTGTGGTGTTTCTCGATTTAAGGCTTTCAAAGAAGGATTCAGTGATATGAGAGTCATCCTCTAGCTCATTTTCATGGAATGTATGAAACAAAATTGCATCCATGGCACTCTTTATCATAATAACTCATCCATACCAATGTGTACTTCATTTCCTCCATTGTCGGCATGTGACGAACTGTTATTACTGTAGCAATTCCTGATTGGTGATGATAGACGCAATGGAAATTGAATAGGTGGTTGATTCAACCATGCTTGGTATGCTTCCTCTCCAATTTGCACTCTTTTGTATCCTTCTCTCAATTTTACATTGTATTGGGATGCAGCGGAACATGGTAGGCGGGTCATTCATTATCAAAATCTTGATTTCAAAAATATGAAACATCGCATCGATGATGTTAGTAAGCACAATGCAATTGATTTGACCTATTATTATACACAACAATAATTACTGAAGCACAAGAATAATTTACAATAGAAAATGTTAAGTTGCAAACAATTTATAAAGAAAACATTTATATTGAACGATAAATTAACATCAATTCCACATTAAATATAAAAATTTAAAATTTTAGAGCAACACATTTTCAAATTAAATTAACAATTTATAAAACATAATTTCAAACTAAGCAATACATTAACATGGCTCCCATAAATTAAGATTTGAAAATAAAAGGGGGCATGGAAAAAATAAAAATTGGATTAAAGTTAGAATAATAAGGAGGCTACTGAAGGGAAGGGGAGAAGCGGCAATGGGGAGAATACAGGGAGAAGAAGACTGCAGCAAGAATGATGACACTTTTTCTTTTTTTCCCTAAGGGACTGCAGAGGGGACCACAATGTAGATTAGGCCACAGTTCATCACCAGCATGCAACAACAAGAAAATTCGACTCCTAGTGGTAGGAAAGAGTATCATGAGGTGGATTTGGAGGATTATTCAACATATCTGATGGAGGGCCGGGGGATTTTTGTGGATCTCCCTTCGATGGTTGCAGACTACCTATCGCAATCACCAGGGTATCATCTTTCAGCAATCTTGAAAGTTGGTTATGGCTAGAACAGGAGACAAATGGGGATGGAAGAGGAAGATAGGGAGTTTCCCCAAATAGACGCAGAATAATACTTACCCCAAGGCTCCGTGGTCGGAACCTTAGCGCAAAACCTGGGTGGAGCTCCTTTCTCCCTTTTAGAATCTAGAGAATAGCATGGCCAAGGTATTTTATCACCTACAGAGATGCGTCTAGCCAAAACACACGATCTAGAAACCTTTTGGAATGAAGATGGTTTAGATCTGGGATTGGATTTGGCATACTTCAGGTGGTCATTCACAGAAGCACTAAGTTATACCACTCAGCAATAGGATTCACCGGAGGAACCTACGACTCAAATCCCAGAGGGATTTATAGACTCCTTCTTACAACTCTCGGATCAACTAGGACAAGAATACCATGCAAAGGAAGCTTCATATTTGGGTCATGCAATGCAGAGACTCACAGCTCGTCGTAGGGATATTCATAGAAATGAAAAAGAAGCAAGATTCTCAAGAACACAAAGGAGACTCTCAACCTGATCTGTAGAAAAAACGTCTCGGTCATCCAGTCACTTGAAATGGCAAAGACGGCAATAGTGGGGCGTGCTAGAGGGAAATATCCCAGCATGGATTTTTTGGAAAATTGGGCTAGGGAAAACTAATGGGGCTTTCTGAATTACATGCATTAAACCCTAGTTCTCTATAGTGGTTGGTTCATATTTAAACTCAAGTGCAAGGAGGACGCGGGAAAAAACCTCCAAAAACATTCGAGCTTCGACTCCACACCCATCCTCTTCAAGAATTAGATGTCAATGTTCAATGCAGACACAGAGAAATTTGATGTAATCCCAATATGGGTCCAACTTTCGGGTCTACCGTGGGGATTATGGAACTAGAACTCCTCCAGAGACATGGGAAATTCATTAGGAGATTTTATTGATGCAGACATGACCTTCACTCATACAGGAAGAATGTCGGTGGCAAGAATTCTGGTATCTCTAAACATTAGGACTGGTCTTCAAGGGGAACTGAAATTTATATGGGGATAGGTGAAATGAAGGCAGAATCTCGATTATGAACATATACCCTTCATGGATATGGACACATGGAAAAACAATTCCAACTCACTTTTAAAAATGATCATGAAATATCTAGAAAGAGACTGGTGGAAATCGAAGGGAAGGACCAGGGTAGTGGAAAATCTCTTGATAGGGTATCAAAAACACCCTCTTCAGGTGATGCTCCAAAGGAAAACCAAAAAAATATTTTAGATCCTGAACCAGGAAGAACCTCATCCTCATACCCCAAGAGTGGATCCCAATGAAGGTGTTATCTTTAAACAGTAGGGGTTTGGAAAGTAAACCGAAAAAAAAAATCTTTAAAAATGATACTAACTCTTTAGGAGCCTAATATCATCTTAATACAAGAATCTGTGGGACTGGAAGAGGAATTCTCTCTCTTCCTAAAAAAATATTTTAACAATTTCAACTTTCATGCAGTCAGTGTAAGATGGCACTCAAGGGGGCTAGCTCTAGGCTGGAACCCACAGTGGTGAACATAAACAACATCTAGGGATTTAAATCAGGACTCCAAGAAGAGTTTTCTCATGCAGGCCTAAATACCTCCGTCATTATTTTAAACATTTATGGCCCTTACAATGAGAGGATTACTTTCTGGAATAGGCTCAAACAGAGGCCCTTCCTCAGAAATGAAAATCTAATTCTGGGAGGTAAAGTGAACTTTACTCTGGTAATTTTGAAAACTAGGGGGAAAACTCAAGGAGTGACTCTATTTCAAATTACTTTGAAACCCTTGTCAAATATATTCACTTGATTAATAGTCTCCCTGCCAAAGTGAACCCCACTTGGTCAAAAAAAAGAGTTGGAGAAGGATGAGTTACGAAAAGACTGGATCGGTTTCTGGTCAAGGAGGGATTATTAAATCAAAACCTAAATTTTAGGCAATGGGTGGAGATAGGAGGAGAATATTATCATTCTCCAATATGCATGGAAATCCTAAGAGTCACAGCAAATCCACCTAGCCCTTTCAAACTCTATGCTGCTTGGTTGAAGGAGGAAGAAGTTTTAGATATTATTAAAAAAAATGGACTCTGTACCATTCTGAAGCAAGAACTTTTGCAGCACCTCACTTTGTAAAAAATATAAAATCATGTGAAAAATAAAATCAAGGAATGGGATTCATAAAAAAATAAAGGGATGAGCAAGATCTCATTCAAATAGAGAGGGAAATCGCACTACTTTAGGATGCAGAAGGAGGAGGATACCTCACTCTAAAATCCAAGGCTCAGTTGGAAATTATGGAGAATAAAAGAAGAAAGCTCTGGATGGACTAGGAGGGTCTAGAGGCTAAAGAGTAGGGAAATCTAGCTTGAAAGTGGGGATGAAAACAAAAAATTCTTCCAAGCATATGCAAAAGGGGGTAAATCCCATAATACCATATGGAGTCTAAGGAAAGAAGACAATGAGGTCATTACCTCGTTTGAAGGATTGGCATCCTTAGGAACAACTCACTTCAAGGGACTCTACACAAAATTTCATAGAACAAACCTGGTTGAGATCATACAAATCTCCCAATTTTTTCCTAGTTTCATAACCCCAGAGGACAATAAAGAACGCATGGAGGAAATCTCGGAGGACAAACTCAAGGAAACGCTCCATAGTTTCTAGAAGGATAAGATTCCTGGCCCAGATGGTTGGACCAATGAGTTATTTCTAGCACACTATGAGACTATAGGGTCTGACCTCCTCCACCTTGTTGAAGAATCCCAGAAAGGGGGGATTATGCACCACCCCCCCCCCCTAAACGCCACATTCATTTCTCTAATTCCAAAAATGAGAAACCCCTCTACACTAGATGAATACAGGTTGATCTCGTTGTGCAATGTAACCTACAAAGTGGTGGAAAAGGTTATAGCAAGAAGACTGAAAAATATTCTGTCAAAAGTTATATCTCTGGAGCAATTTGGCTTTATAGAAGGAAGGAAGATACATGGAGCCATTGGAGTAGCTCAGGAATGCCTACACTCTAAAACAACTACTCAGAATAAAGGAGCTATCCTCAAAATGGATCTCTCAAAGTAATTTGACAGGGTAAGTTGACTCTACCTAAGGATGCTTCTGACCAACCTAGGATTTGAATACAATTTCATAAAATGGATTGTACGCTGCATCACCATAGCCTCCTTTGCGGTCCTCATAAATGGATCTGTATCAACTTTTTCCAGGGCCAAGAGAGGGTTGCGGCAGGGATTCCCTCTCTCGTCTACTTTTCCTCCCAGTGGTAGAAGGGTTAATACGAGCCATTTCCCATGAAAAAAGGAAGGGAGCCTTTAAAGGTAAGGCTATCTCCCACAATCTATATCTCACTCACCTATTTTTTGTAGATGACATCTTAATATTTTGTGATCGTGCTATGCGGGATGTTGAAAACTTGGAAAAAACTTTGAAGCACTTTAAAAAGGAGATGGGTATGGTAATAAATGCACAAAAATCAACTCTCACTACCTCTCTTCTTGACGAAGCTGAATAACATTGGCATTCCATCATCTTTCCCTTCAAAATCAAACAACTTGACAAGGTCTTAAATATATGGGTTTCTGCCTAAAACCTAATGGCTACAAGAAAAATGACTAGGGATGGCTAATTAAAAAACTAGAGAAAAGGATAAAAATATAGATTCGTCAATGGCTTTCCAGAGCTGAAATATTCGTACTTATAAAATCAGTTATTGAAGCAATCCCACTCTATTGGATAACACTGGCCTAGATTCCTAAAGGAATCCTAGAAAAAAATATATATATATATGCTACAGATTTCTTTGGTCAGGAAACTCTGACTCTCTTGTTTCTCCCTAGGTAAATTGGGAAATCCTAGAAAAACCAAAATCCCAAGGAGGGTGGGGACTAAAACATGTTCACCTTTTTTCCAAATCTTTGGTAGCTAAATTGGGATGGAGACTACTATCCATGGAAAATATTAGGATAGAAGTGGTGAACAAAAAATACATAGCCCCAGATTCTAGGCACAAGAATCTGACAAAGAATAAAAAGGGAATCTCAACAAGTTGGAAGGAAATACTCCTCTCCCTCTCAGTAATTGAAAACAAACTGTTTTGGAAAGTGGGACATGGAAATCAAGTTCGTATTGGATCCGACCCCTGGTTGGGTTGTCAAAATAGGCATATAATTTCCTCAAACCTCATTTAGGTTCTAAATGAGCATACACTTTTTCATTTAAATCAAATATCGAATCAAACAACATCCACAATCTAGAATCAGGGATGGAAAAGCGAAGAAGAACTGGACTTAAACAACGAGTTGGGCCCCCTCTGGAAGGATTATCTCTTAGTGCTCAAAATCTCTCGTCTTAGAATCACTAATAGGAAAGATGAGCTTATTTGGTACCCTACTCCACATGGAAGATATACTCTAAAACTAGGTTACAAACAATTAACTGAAACAACCCCGATGGAAAATGGAAAATGGTGGTGGAAGAAAGTATGGAAATGCATTATCCTTTAAAATACAAGATTTTCATGTGGTGTATTCTTACAAAGAAAGTCCCCACTTGGGACCAAATGAAAAACAGGAACGTTGAAGGGCCAAGGTGGTGCATAGTCTGTATGCAAAATGAAGAAACTCTTTAGCACTTATTTATAGAATTCCCTTATATAAAAAAATCATGGACTAATATCTCTTTAATCACCAATATTCCGATGGCATGGACCGGAGCCACAGTAGAATATTCTCAGAAAAAAACTGACTTAACACACCAATAGTGGAGAGATTCCATACTCTCCCACTTTTGTTGATATGGGGCACATGGCTGGAAAGAAACAAAGTAATATTTAAGTATAGTTCATCCATCCCTAAGTGTACTGCTTGATCCAGCATAGACATCCTCTCTCACTTCCCCCAAGAAAAAAACCCGTTGTTACCCTAAACTATTAGCGAGGAAGCCATAAAGAGACAAATGCCATGGCCATATTTCGATGGGGCCTCAAAAGAAGGAATATGCGGGGGGGTCATTTCTATATATTTTTGAAAACCATTCCTTCCAACTTCAAATGGGCCTGGGTCGGGGAACAAATAACTATGCAGAACTCCTTACACTGAAACTACTACTCATTTTTGCAAGAGAAAGGGAATGTGCACTTATTCAAATATATTGCGACTCAATGATAGTCATAAATTGGATAAATAATATACAATTTTTCCACAATGTATTTTTAAATATTGTGCTTTCAGATACTCGGTGGTTTTTGGATGAGTTTGACTCATTCTCATGTTGACATGTCTACAGGGAGTGAAATACAACTGTCGACCAATTATAAAAATCGGGGCTAAATCTTCCATTGGGCCATTCAAAGATCATAAAATATGAAAACAACTCTTTTCACGACTTTTATCATGGGACTTTCATCGACGGATTGGAACATACCTAAGTAGAAATAAACAGAAATGACTAGTTAGAACAATATCTCAGCTTTTTTAACTAGACAGTTACAGGACATGAAAATGTGATTTTTACCTGAAGACGTGGAAATATTTTTTGCTATATTCTGCAAGATGACTCAAGGCTCTCCAAAAATAGTAGAAAAATTTATTATTTGTAACCATTATCTCTTAAAGTGAAAAACCTATATGTTTCTTCTTTTTGATAGAATGGCTAACAAGCCATATATAGGAAAGGGCTAGAAAGAGCCTTTCTGCAATATGTAATTTGATTACTTATTAATTAAATTATGTTTATTCTCTAGAAAAAAAATTAACATGGATCCCATTGTAAATTGACAAAAAAATTTAATCAACATTTTTTTGTCTTACACCCCAAGGGAATGTCTAAGGGTAATCCCAATGTAAGGCGTCTCTGACGAGCGGTTGGTGGTCTACAAAAGTTGTATTTTATTAAGAACTCATCACCATATCCATGAGACAAACTACGTATTGCGTGTATAACAACAAATTTGGATGCTTTCCTTTTCATAAATAACTCCTGGTCATTGAAGTGTTCCTCAAATGAACAATTTGCGGAAAATAAAGAGCACCTAGAACTATTTATGAACCCTGTAAAGTTCCCATGAGTGCATGAATGACCATCTATCTCTAGTGTGTTCTTATTGTTAAATTTTCCATAAACATAATTGTTCATGCACATACTATACATGGAAATGTTATCCTTGTATTTAACAATATTCAAGTAATTAGACCGACAATAGATAGGAGTGAAAAATGGCATAAGTGTTATTGATTGTTTGGGAGGAACAAGTACATGTGTAAGGATAAATAACCCAAGATTTGCAGCATCATTATTAGACTTGGAAATCATTAAACAATTACCACAAAAGGAGAATTTGATTCCAACATCAAGCACAAGTAGAGAAGACAACTGAGTGCCATACAAAGCATGGTTGTAAGAAGTTTGATGTTTACTTTGCAAATTCATAGTAGGAGAAATGATCACTACCCTCCAATAATTGGGTAGACCTCAGTATGTACTTGGACAATTTTGCTCTGAAATCATTTTACTTTTTGGATCTTCTAGTAGAGATGGGTTGGGTGGTGTTCATTTCATACTTTGGATTACTAGAACTTTTAGTTGACTAAACATAAGCAAAGGGGTTACTTAATTTAGGATGAGAGATAGTTATTTTGGCTTCCAACGTTTTCAAAAAAGAGCATAAAGAAGTGTTCCTGCGTGTCTTTTCTATATCACCTATTGGATTTTTTATTATAGTAGGGGGTATTAGACCATCAACATTGGGTAATATATCATTGGTGTAATGGGTGAGTGTGACATGCTGAGGGTTCTCCTTCAACCCTTAACATTTTAAACAACCAAAAACTACTAGGGCATCATAAAAGAGTTCTAACTCACAATGAATTACCATCAATGAACCAGTATTGCAGCTTGAAGATGTCATGCTACAATTAGTAGGGTAAAGCAGTTGTCCATTTTCATCTACAAACTACTTGTGGTATATTGCTCTTGATAAGAGCTTACGATGTTTTGTAATTGGTGGAATTTCTTGTGCATCCGAACTCAAACGTGAATCGGGATTATACAAAAAAGAATAAATTTATATTCATATTCACATGGATAAGTAACATAAATTCAAATAAATAGTCAAAATATAAATAAAACTTCAACTTATCGGGGATGGAAAGAGAGAACTCATTGAACTTTGAACATGATGGAATGAGTCGAAATCTGAAGAATTGGCCACTTGATACTACAAACTTCCCCCCCTGCATTTGACCCAAATCAGAAATCAATATAAATCTCTACACTCCTAAGAAAATTTCAAAAATTATATTACAATCTAACTTCCAATATAGTTTAGAAACCATTTTGTAAGAATAAGGTGAGTTTAAGTAACATATATATACTATGAAATATTGTAATTGGTGTTGTTGAATACTAAAAGAAATTTTGAGATGAATATATAGTTTTATGTGGACCCACAAAACCACAACATTTAAAAATTAAACGTGTGTGTCTATTCAAATATACACAGACTGGTGCACTCACATAGAGGAAATGAACCCCTGCTTAACAACAATAAATGCACCGTGAAAGAACCTCCACAAAATCCCCCTCAATAGAAAACACTTGCTACATTTGGTAGCGGATATTTATACATGCATTTTATACAATTATTCATAATTGTGTGTTTTGTAAACACAAGCGCACTATAACGTCATATGTATACATGCATAGGGGCATGATATTTGTTTTTAAGTTGTGGGAGGTCGGTGGTTAACAACGATAAATGCACCATGAAAGAACCTCCACAAAATACCCACAATATAAAATATCTACTACATTTGGTAGTGGATATTTATACATTCATTTTACACCATTTTTCATTCTGGTGCATTTTATAAACACAAGCACATTGGGGCGTCATAAGTATATGCGCACCGAGGCATGAGATTTTTTTAAGTTGCAGGAGACCAATGCATTTCATATATTCATGAACTGGTGAGGATTGAACACAAGCACACTGAAATGCTGAATATTAAAAATTTTAAAAATCGGACAAGTTATGTTTTCCCTAAACTGAAAAAAATGGTGGCAATTTTAAATTTGAAAACTAATTCTAAAATGTGTTTAAAAGTAAAAAACCTAAACATTAATTCAATCTTTTGTCAAAAATTTTAGGGGAGAGATTTCGAAGAGAAACTTAGGTGAAAGGTGTTTGGAGCAACTGGATTATCCTGGGGATCGAAATTTGTTAGGTATGGTGAATCAAACAAAACCCTGCATAGTAAAAATCTCAAGTATGTAAAAATTAATGTTGATCTTATTATTTTATTTAGAGTTTAACTAGATTTAGAAAAAAACTTCACACTCACAATGTTGCAACCCTTATTTTCTCATTGTTTCTTTTCATTTTATGTGGCTGCAAAATTTTACAGTAG